>JAPDSC010128123.1:0-24074 GCA_026290005.1 Latrodectus geometricus
AAAAAAAAAATAGATCCATAAAAATTAAATGCCAATGAAATTAAATAGAAAAGATTCATTAAAATATGTAAAACTCTTGGTTAATAAAAGTTTTGCTATTTCTTGTATTTTAAATTTTTTGATTCACAGTTTTTTTTTTATCTAAATTATATTTTTGTTTGAGATATTGAGAAAAGAATTTTATTATTAAATTTCTGTAATTGTTTTTTTTTGGACTTGACACACCTTTCAATTTCATTATCATAAATTTTTTAAGCGGGTAAAGTGAAAAATGATTTGAGATGCACGTTTAAAGTGCTATGTTCAAGTTCTGTGAATTTTATTTTCGATACTTTTTAAATGAATTTTAAAAAATACCTAGTTATTAGTAATATTATCATTATTTATCGTCTTAAATATTCTGTTTATATAACAAATTATTAAGGAAAGTGTTTCCCCGTGTTGCATTTCTTTCTCTGATATTTATATGATTAAATCAGTTTTAAATTCAAAATAAATATTGATGCACTATTATCCAATAATGCAGTTATCATAGTTTTCTGTTAGAGAAATTGATTTTTTAGATTGATTTTTTCGTCTGAACTGACTAACCGATATCAATTTTTGAGTTTTTTATAGCGTTGAATTATCGTTACTCAATCTAAATGTTCCCTGATAAATGCTAAAGTGTATATTTATTTTATACTATTAACTATTATTTTTACTTATATATGTAAGAAAATTTGCTTTTTATATTTTGTAATTTGGTTTAGAATGTCAAAGTATTTTCTGCAGATGTCAAATATTTGTATTAAAACATATTGATTATATTGATGTTAATTTTTATTATTGACTACTGATACAAAATTAATTATAGTATGACCTATAACTGAATATAATAAATTTTGAATCACTTGTTACTTTATTGAAATTTGAAATCGTGTTTGAACATTTTTAATGGTTTAGAGGCAACTATTTCCTTTTATATTTGAAGTTATATTTTTATTTTATTTGTATCCATTCTTCTTGAAATACAAAGAACTTTACTACAATGTCAGAACCCATAAGTGTCTGTATTTTCTGTAACCCTCTTTCAGAAAGAGAAAAATTTCTTCAAGAATATAAAAATAGAAGCTTTTTGGTTGAAAATATTATCTTATTTCAGAGAAATTGATTTATTTCAAATAATTTACTTCATATTTCATTTCCTTCACTTTTTAGCCTTATGAACTTTTTTATTTCTAATATTAAGAGTAACTTATGATTTGAATTCTTATACTCAAATTTTTTTATAGTATTCATTAATTTATTTGCGTTACTTTCTGAAAAACAGTTAATAAAAACCTTTTTTGCTTATAAGTTTCTTAATATTTTGTAATTTTTTCCTATTCTTTTACAATAATGACAATGAAGTACATAACTTATTTAATTAATTGTTTCTTTATATTGTGAGGTAAACATAACTGGAATTAAATAAATCATAATTAGCTTACAAAATAATGCTTTGAAAATTAAAATTATTCCTCCTCTACGAAAACAAGGTGCGCATATAAAGTTTTCAAATGATGTGAAACAAAGACATTACAACATCGTATGTAAGGAATACTCTTAATGAAATAATTTTCTTTTTTACAAATTTTAGCGCAAGTAATTGCTTAAAAAACAAATATTATTGTTGAAGAAAATTAAAATATTGAAGAAAAAACATAAGCAGTTTTTTATTTTCTGTGCCTGGAAAAATACATATATTTGCTTATAATAATCTAAATAAAAGCTATATATTTATAATACAAAGAACTTACAGATTCTTTGTATTTCATATCTGTAAGATACACTTACAGATAGGAATTATTAAGAAGTGTTGGTGATTTCAAAATTAATTATGATAATTTAGAAATAATATTAAAAATTTCAAAATTGTGTAAAAGTTATTTTATTATCTCATTGAGATTTAATCTATAAATAGTTAATTATGGCAAAGGTAAAATGAGCACGTAGTCCTTCAAAACTGTCAGAAGGTGGGCAAAATCTATTTTCTCCCCAGAGATATGCAGTTATATTTAAATTGGTGAAACTGACTATTTAAGTTTTTATTTTATTGGTAAGTGACATGCTCTTAATAATTTGAATCTTGATAAAAAGCAAAAAATTCTACTCTATTTCTTTTTTAAACACATTTTATTTTATTTATTTACAATAAAAATTAGTTTAATCTTTTCAATCCTTTTTATATGTAGAGTGCAGAAGAAATAAAAAACAATTGATATTTTAATTATTATATTTAAATAGAAAGTTTTCTCGAACTTTTAATTTAAAGCTTAGTTAAAAATAACTTTTCAGATCATAAATCTGAAATATATTTCTTTCTATGGTCCACATATCCTTATAGTAATGTTAAGTGCAATTCTTAAGCTCAAGAAGTTGTTATTAAAAGAACTTATATTTTTGCTTTCATAATTTTCATTATACTTTTGGGAATCAAGTAATTCTCCCATCTCGTCAGTAAACTTTGACAATGTTAAACTCATTATAAATAGCAAAATAAAAAGAAATTGGCTGGTTTTATTAATTTTCATTTGCTTTTATTTTTTCTTAAAATACATTATATCTTCGTTTTTGTTTTATGTATGTAATTATTTAAAGATTGATTGTTTAATGAGATAAGAGTATTTCTATGTAATAAAAGGGAAATAAATAGATTAAATAAGTTGTTTTAATAATTAATTTTAATATAAAAAATTAGCCTAATGACATTAACAAAATTTGTTTTCCTATTATATATTTCAGTTTTGAGTAACAAATACAATTCTATGTTTAGTTGCATTTCAAATCAAGATTATTAATATTTCTTTGGATCTAGGAATTATTTAGATAGAATTAGATAGAATTAGATAGAATTAGAGTTTTTTATGTCACAGAACCTTCAAATTTAAAACTATTCTCAGAATTTTTTATTCACTAGAATGTATATTTATTTCTATTCAAGATTGTAATATCTATTCAGTCGAAATTTTCATGGAAAATGTACAGCATAGTTAATATCTTGTATTAATTACCCCATCTTTCTTTATAATATCAATAGAAAAAGACACCATATATTAATTAAGATTTTAAATGCTTAGGTTAAATATTTTAATAGTATCTACTTTTAATTGTTTTTTACATAATACCATATGTATTAGAATTTTATATCATTTTGAAAGTATTTTTATTAGATTACTTCAATTGTTTAACATTTAAACTCGCTTTTTTAATCTAGCATAGAAAATATGTTATGTGAAAATATTTCTCTACATGAGAAAATTCCATTCAAATAATATATCTAAGAGTTTGAAAGTTATTTATAATAACATAGCTTGAAGTTAGATATTTCATGTAAATAAGTAAAGAAAGTTATCACTTTATGTTATATGTTAATTTATTTTATTGCACATATATATTTCCATTAAAAACTGATAAAAATATAATTTTATATATTATATTGCAGACATAAGTAAAATAATAAAAACTCAAAGTATTATTCAATATTTTGCAAAAATTTTTATTTCAGAGTAAAAGACGAATTTTATTAATAAGAAATGATGATTTATCCATCTCGTTATAAAGTAACATTTTAATTGCAGGGGTAACATATCTTAAAAAAAGCATTTTCTTGTAATAAGAAAGGTAGAAATTCAATCTTAACTTTGCCAGTATTGATGAATTACATTATTGGTTACAGCACATCTTAATGATTAAATTAATGTGTTGTGAAATTCTTCTCCTCTTTTTGTAGTATGTGGGGTTTTATCAGAGCTTATTTGCATAAGGTTTGAATTTTTTATGATTGCAGATAAATTTGGTAGGATTATTGACTGTGTTCAATTACTTGATGTAGGGAATTCATATGCAAAAGGAATAAAAAAATGGATGTAACAGCCCATAGGGCATGCGAAACGCCACATTAATTGCATTCAATATTTAACTCGTTTGAGTTATTGGGAATAAGAGAAAAATTCCTAAACTCTGAAAAAAAAGCCAGAAATTTTGAAAATATCAACATATGGAATAAGCACATTATTTAGAAAAATCAGAAAAATATTCTATAACATGATCCAGTTACTGTAAGATGGATATAATTTTATCACCATATCTTGATTGGGAGATACATGCGCACAAACAATGGTGAAGTGCAAAATAAATATAATCTAGTGATTTCGTTCGCACCCTTCTTAAGGTAACCAATTAAATCTACTAAAATCGTTCCCAGCATGAACACTTTCTTATGAATTTATAACGAATTATATCGATACACCAGTTTTTTTTATTGAAAAGAACTTTAACATTATATTTGTTCATTTTTGAAAATGGTATTGTTTAGAAAATATAAGCGCGACAATGCCATGCTCAATTTTGATTTCGAATTCATTTTTCTCTATTTTCAGATGAAAAATTGAAATTGTAAGGCAAGTTAAAGAAGTAATATTAGTATACATTTTGTAATCACAAAGAAAAAAAACGCATATGACATTTCTTTCGGGTTTCGCAAAACGAAAATAAGAAAACGAGTAATGTATTACTTGTTAACTATTAGAAGATCACGAGCCATTGCAAGCATTTCTTTTAAACTCAATCTAATTTGGTGCAATGATGACCTTGTTACAAAGGAATTTTGTTGATGATAATGATGTCAATTACACAAATTTAAAATTCTACTCTGAGTAAAATGTGTCATATCTGTTTATAAAATCGTTGTTAAACTATAAGTTCTACAATATCTTATTTGAATTATTTAATGTTTTAAAAATTTAATGCAAGTTTTTGTAAATAAATAGAATGGTTTGTTCAATGATATTAAGTATTGTATTTTATTTAATCAACTGAGTACTTGGTTGTTAAACTTTCATATAATTAATTTTAAATAAATGAAATTTTTCTTATCGTACATTTATGTATTTCAGAAAAATTAGGTATAAAATTAATTTACTCCTAATTATAAGCAGAATTTTTTACTTCTACCTTTTTGCACTCTCTATCTTCAAAAATCTGTTTTTTAAAATTTTTTAAGTCAGTTACACACTAATATTTAAAAAATGTCAGAAATAGTTTACTTAGCTAGTAAGAAAATAATCTAACTTAATTTAGTAAAATGCATATCAGAACACAAAGTATATTTTATTTATAAAAGTGCTATTGTGACTCGCTCGTTTTTACGCTAAAAGTACATGCATACAAGTATTTTCCAAACTTTTCGAATATTTGAAATTCTACTGGTTGGCTATAGTGTATTCTGATTGACACAGTTCAAAATATTTGAATTCAGAATTTGGCTTAAATTGAAGAGAATATTAAAAAACATGTTTTTTTAAATTTTACCTTAAAAGTTTCGATTAATAAATATAATATAGAAATGTTTAAGGGAAATAAAAAAAAGAAAATTAAAGTGAAAGTATATATACATATAATATTCTACATTTTATTTATACATATTTTTTTCTTACTACCAGTTAAGATTTTACGCAATATGAATAAGAAAGGAAATGAAATCTTATCTCTCTAATTATGCTTAATTTTATTTAATATTGAACATTTAGATGAGTTTCCTATTTAAAATAATTTTAAAAATGTTTCATTCTTTTCTTTTTTATTTATCACATAAAGTAATAGAAACAAACAATAACAATAATGATATATTACCAAAATAAATGTTTTATGGTTCTCATTCGTATTTCTTTTTGTTTTTATATTTAGGTATTAGGACAGAAAGTGTGTAAAGTGAACATATGACAATAAATTATATAGTTATTTTAGTATATTTTCAGTTTAGTTGAATAAATAATTTAATGTAATTTATGAAAATACATGTAATTTACTTTCAAGATTTATTTATAATAGCTTAAAAATATCCAAAATATTACTTTAATAAGAAGAGAAAATAAATAATTTTTAATATAGTTTATTATTTGGAACTTAATTATTAAACAATTTAGAGTCATTTCAAAATATAGAACCCTCTTAAAAAAGCATTCATAAAAATAATGAGGAAAATTCCTTGTTGAAAGCTTAATATATTAGTTTGTCACTTTTACGTTGCTTGAATTTAATAAATATTTTCTACATTTAGAAACATTCCCCACAAGTAGAAGTATGTAAAAAGAAAAATATTATGAGAGAAAAACGTTTTTGCTTTTTTTGAGAGGAATTTTAAAATTATTGACTTCTAAGTCTTTCCATTTTTTAATATCTTATAAGTATAGAGCAAAAACATTTAAAAGCTTTTTATTAAAGTAATCTCTAGTTTTACCTAGTAATCCCCAGATTAGTTTTTTCTTTCAAAAGTATATATTAATTAATTTTTAAATCCTACTTACAAATCTTAAGTAGAAGCTTAAAATTCTTAAAAAATTACAAATAATCCTATTATCAAAATATTTTAATGATTCTTTATATTTCATGTAGTAAAACTAGGTATTGCTGTCGTTGAACTATGACTTTAAAGAAAATAAATATTTTTGCAAATAATAATGCTTCTCGTTTAAACAATAAAATTTAAAATTAATATTTTAAAGACTTAATAATAGAAAAAAATTATTATACTCAACAATTATAATAAATACATAGAAATGAAAATGCTACTTCTAATTCTTAAAGATTATTTTTTAGGAAAGTACTAAAATAGATATTATTACTCAAGATTTCATTATTTCTAAAATTTAAATAACTAAAAAATATTTATAAATTCATTAAACGGAAATTCTGATTAAAGTTAATAAAATAAAATTGTTTACCGTTTATTATTCTTTTGAGAAACAAATATCTCATTATTTAGAATATAATTAAATTATTTCAGTGCGCATTATTTGTAAAGAATATAAAATTTACATAGGTTTTTTATAATTTACAGTTATTACTGTTTTAAGTATCAGAATGACATATTCAGCAATTTTGAAAATAATTAAAAAATCAGTTTAGCTTTCTTAATAATGTTACGCATTATTACGAGTATGTTACTATAAATATAATTTTTTTATTTTTGAGCATTTAACTTGATAACTTATCGAAAATTCATGAACAATCATAAATGAATTATAACAATGAGGTTAATGAAATAAATCATCATTAAATAAAGCCCTACAAAATAAAATATATTCCGAATTGGGGTTTTACAAATTTTTGCCATTTAAATTTTGAAAAAAAAAACATTTATGTTAATTAACTATTGAATTTGGAAACGCTATTTAAATAAATTATTAATAGATAGCAGTATTTAGTTATAAATATTAAAAACATTTGCTTACATAAAATAAATAATAAGAACTAATTTTTGTTTATTCATATTCTTTCCATTTTAATGAAATAAGAAAACTTTTTGATGCACACTTAAGCGACATAATAATAGTTACAATTTACTAAGAGGGGACTCTGTTATAATGAAAGTGTTTATTTCATTGTAAATAAGAGCTTTATTATATACAAAACTTACATATACAAAATATTAGTTAATACATATACAAAACTTTCTCATTTCATATGTATTAATGGTTTTTCTTATGGAAAGTTAAATTAATCACATAATTTCATTAACAATATATCAAAAATAAATTTGATTATAAAATGGAATTTTTATTTAGTTGGTTGATTAAAATGTAGGGAAATTTATAAATATTATCAATTAAATATTTCGTGTACGTATAATTTAAAAATTATGACAATATTAATTAAATCAGTGAAGTTATATGTTTTTTATTTCTATAAACTCACTTGAAAAAAAATGATTAAATGCTTTTTCAGTTGTTTCTTCATGTTTAATAAGCTTGAGTGTGCAAGAAATATATCTCCAAGTTAGTTTAATCTTTTATTTATCATTTATTTCATTTTAATTTTAAATAATTTAGGGCCACATATACAATGATTTACTTTTAAGAGTTATAATTCGAGAGTATGTCAGTGACTTCCATTAAACACTTAAATAGTAATTGCATAATTTTTTAAAGCATTTCAAAAGATTAACTTTTTATAGTATTTATTAATAAAAGTTTATAAATATTTTTATTACTTTAAGAAAAACTTCGTGATCTCAAAATTTCATTTGATATAATTAAATTATAATTTAAATATTTAAATTAAAATTTTCATTAACATAAGGAATTATTAAAAAAGTTAACATTCATCTTTAAAATTTATTGATTCATTAAAAATTGTATAAAAACATTTGCAAATTTTTCAATTTTCTCATGAATATTTTAATGTATTTTACATATTAATGTTTTTTATTTTGGCTATTAGTACATAAGCTTGTTTACTGCTAATTTGATTGTTATTATTTTTATTTCATTCATATGGAAATTTTTGAAATAAATAACGTTTAAAATATAGAATTCTTACACCGTTTGTGTCATAAATATTTTTATCTATATATTTTATTATATATTATAAGGCAATTTTGAATTAAAATTATTTTTTTAATTAAATAAAATTTTATTTTCATAAAATGAAAGCAAAGGACGTTTTTCTTATTATGATGATTAAATTTCTCTTAAAAAAACTTTTAATTAAAATTTAGTAATTAATTTTTTTGGCATATCTAATTGGAGAATTGATACTATCCCTTATTATAGAAGTAATTGAATTTTCCTCGTGTTAAATGGAAAAATCCTTTGAATTCCGCTATATTTTTTGCTCGTTTTTTTGGAAACATAAATTTATGAAAATAGAGTTATTGGTTTTTTTATAAGTAACTTAGATTTGCCATTTTTTACTCTCAATCATAATATCAAGTCCTAAAAAATAAGGAAATTTTTTTAATCAAGAATTCTAAAAAAAAGATAAGTTTCAAATTTACTTAATGCTATATTATGAAAGTAATATTTCTTTAAATAGAAGTTAAAAATATTTAATTAAAGTAATTTACAAAGATTCATATATGTAATTAATTAAAATTTATTTTGAAATTATAAGCAATAAAATTAAGAAAAGAATATATACTTATGCCACGTAAAATAAATTAGAGATTAGATTATAGTTCATAAAACATTTCTAAAATATTTTTATTCTATTTATAGTTTAGCTTTAATATATTTGAATCATGCATATATATTTATACAATAAATTTATTTTAAATGTTTACAACAAATGCAAAATATAAGGAACTATAGTATTTCAAAATGTTTCTAAATACATTTTGTAAAATTTCTTTCTGTAATGCTTTTACTCTAGAACACTTTTATTATAATTATTTTGAGTAAAAAATAGTCTTCGTAATATTATTATTATTGTTTAAAAAAACATATTACATTTTATTATCTGTCTTAGATTTTGAAAAACATATTAGCTTTCTTTAAACTTAATTCACAAATTGAATTAATATTTTTGAAAACAATATTCTGAGTGGATTAAAATAACTTCTCTAATTCATATTTAATGATAAAAATATTCGTTATATTTACTTTTATTTATCTTCGTACAATATTGACAATAATCCTTAAATAAAAATAGGGTTGTAATAAAGGATTAAACACTAATAACTAGTTTTAATTATAATTTTTTTTAATGTAATAATTTGAATTAATTTGTTGCCTTTAATTTAATTTACTGCAAAAGATAAAGTAATTAGCCTTATTAATCCCACCAGGCATTTTTCTACTATAAAAATGAAATAACTTCATCACATTAATAAAATAATTCTTAAGGTACTCAATTTTTATCTGAGACATAAATAATTTAATAATCGGAAATCAATTATTTCTTACTTGTAAAATTAATGATAAAAGAAATTTGAAAATGAAGCTATTGTTTCTTAATGAGTATCATATAAACTGATTTCATTTGAATGTTTTCCCGATACTTTTCTTACTTTTTATTATATTCATAATGAATTGAATTAATGATTAAAAAATATTACGAAACTGTAATGAATTAATTTTAATAATTTCTGGAGTGGCACACACGAAAATAAATGTGTATATTTGTCGTAAGTTACTATTAAAGAATGAGTTTATCCACATTATAAAATACCATACAAATAACCATAAATCTCTAAAATGATTAAAAATAATAAATAGTTAATAGATTATTTTTCATTTAAAAATTAATTTCATTTAATTATTAATATATTTTAAACAGAAAATCATGGTTTTTAAAAGATTTTTAATTTTTTTATGCCATTTCAATACGCTTCATATTATTTGAGCATAAATGAGGATTTTAAATGCAGCAATGAGACTTCGGACTGATATCAATGAAATAAAGATCGAGGTTTCTTATTTGACAAGGGTGGCATTTTTAAATGAATTGTGATTATTCAGAAGGATTTGAGTGCAAAAGCAATGTTTTATTTGAATAATTTGCAGAAAATTCCTTGGGTATACATTCACATAACAAATAAAACTACTTTCGTCATATTTGATTGATCTGATTGACATACTTGCAAATAATCGATTTCAATTGTCTGAGCATAAGACCCCACAAATATTGAAAGATCAGATGTGTGAGAATTAGTGTCAAAAACTTAACGTATCTACTAGGTGAAATTCTCCAAAAATTAACCCACATTTTGATTAATGACATCCGTCTATAAGGTAAAGTAGAATTTATGGAACCCATTCCTAAAACGAAGTTTTTATCCATTAGAGTGCCTTTGGTATCAAGTCAAATTCAGACAAAAATTTAGAGTATAAGACACTACTGCTTTCCATTCGCATTCATATGCGGTTCAATATGATGTTTATGCATATGTACTCAAATATTTTTTGAAGAATTTTTAAATATCGAATACCATGAACATAGTTGAAGAGTTTCTGAATGTGTCTATATCGTTGTAGTTTGATATTTATTTGGCCATTCATTAGATCTTTGTGATATTCTTCATAAGTGTTCAAGGAAACTCATGATAGCTAACGATAATTCACATTTAAAAAATCTCTGATCACTGATCATTAAATTTTAAGATATACTTTCTTTCCCCATTCATAAACTATTTGTAACGATATCTCTCTCTCTCTCTCACAATTGTAATTTCATCTTACAACTTCTGTAATAAGTGCACAATTGAAATTAATTATCATTAGAATTTATTGATTAATAGAGAGAAATAGAATGTAATAGATGTAGTCCACACTACAAAAATTTTATTGTTAGAATATGTAACTAAATATATATATATATATATATATATATATATATATATATATATATTTGTGTGTGTACATATACAGTTTCAATTATGCTGTGAAAATTAAATAAACGCTTAGAAAAGACAATGTGACAATGTCATTTCTTTTAGCTAATACTTATTTGACATCAGACAAATATTCAGTCTGTAATTATAAGACAAATTTTTTATGATGTAAAAATACCATAATATATACGTTAGTTAGACATGAAATATTTTTCACAAAATTTATAAATTGTTGTAGCAAATTTTTATGCTCGACGAATTTTAACTTACAGATTCTCATACAAATTCTCTAGTCTGTTTTTACAGTTAGTTATTTACAAACATTTTATGTCAGAACATTGTCTTGTTTTATCTCATTTTTGCTTTTTCATTGCTGTATGAATGAGAGATCCACAATACAAAAAGGAAATTATCTTTACTAGTCAGTGAGGAAGAATGATATATTTTTTCTTACTCGCAGTATTTATCATACGCTTTCCATCTTGGTCAACTATCTACTAAAAGAAACACGTTTCATAGGGTGGACAAGCCAAGATAAAGGCAGTGGCTTAAAAATAACTTGTTTTTTTATTTTTATGACGGATTTTATTATTTTTTCCCCTTATTTTCCAAGCATTATTATTCATAGGAATTGGTCTCTGTATCTTTCACAATAATTTACTTTCGAATATTTTTCAATTCTAAATTTTAACGCCATATGACACAATGACACAAAAAGCTGAATAATTATTTCACATTTCTATTTCAAATTTGTAAAAAAGTTTAATGTGCAACCAAATTTAATTTAAAAGTTGTTCCTTCGATGAAATTAGTCATATGTATCCACCATAAGTGTTCTAGTACAAAATTGGTTTTAAATATAGTCTACAACAGATTTAAAAGCAGTTATATCTACATATGTACAGTAGCTGTTCTACTAATTACATAATGAAATAATAACTGAGTAGAGAGAGAAAAATGAAATAAATTATTCTTATAAAGTTAACTCTCAAATGATTTGCTCAAGTTTATTTTCACCTAAAAGTCACCTAAAAATTTTTAAAATAAAATTAAAAATAAAATGAATATTACGTTTTTATATACATGATGAATTTAAAGATTTCACTTTTAGATTTTACTTTGCTTTCCATTTCATTTGCAACATAACTCTTTGCTGAAAAATTTAACGTACATTTAATTTATGTCATATTGAAACCTTATGCCGATATATTTAAACTATTTAAAATTTTTTTCTTGTTATTTGTGAAACACGTGTTAATATGAGAAATATAAAGTTATAATTAATGCACTTTATTTACTATAAATTTCAAGCAAATATTTGTTTATAGGATACGTGATTTGAAATATAATCGAAACTTTTTAATTTTAGTATGTAAATGCTATTCGATAACAGAATTTTTCCTTTCAGAAAAAAATCTGCTCATTTAATCAATATATGTTAAAGAACCCCGTGGCGTATAACATGAATTTTTAGGTTCTCTCTAAAATGAAATTAGCTTCGTATGGAGCATTCAATGTACTATAAACATAAGAAACCAATAACATAAAAAATAAGGTATTTAGTAATACTGTTCATTTGCATTATGGTTTAAGAGGTTATAATTTAAAACGACATATAATATTATACATGATTGTTTGTCTTACATACTCAGAAAGATATTATTGAAAAGGATTATGGCAATTATTAGGTAACACAGAAAACATAACTCATATAGATTAAATTTTTCAAATTAAAAATAAAAAACTTATTCATCGATATTTACGTTCATGGACAACTACATTTGCATTTATACGTACATCCAAAAGAAATATATATTACTTTCAAAATACTTCACACGATGAAAAATTGGTACTTAAATATCTATATATTCACGAGCAATACTTGAATAAATGGTGTTGTGAGCATCTCATATGAAACGATTTCAGGTTACTAGTCAGCATTGTAGAAGAAATATCATTTTCCTGCTTCAAAAGTTTGCAACTAAATTAAGAAGTATTGCGCAAAATCAAAAGACCAATTAAAGGTCTGAAAATAAAACTCGACCAGTATTAGAAGAAAAAGACACTATCTGTACCAATCAGACAGTAAATTTAAAATTGTACGTATGTAAATCATATTCATACAGAAAATTTAAAACTGTATTGTATATCAGATAATAAATTTAAAATTGCAAAAACATTAGAAAATACATATATAAACTTCACTTGAATCATTTACATATAAAAATTTTACTGATGAACGTTGTTCAGTGTGATAAACATTTGCTACATTCAAAATAAGGTGACGAAACAAGTAATAATGTCAATATTTAAATCTTAAACATATAAAACATTGATTTTATTTAACTTTCATTTTTTTAAATATTGAGGAGATATGATTTCTATAATGAAATTTTATACTATTTCTGTACAAATAATGGAAAAATTTTGTTACTTTATTCTTTTGTGTCTTTGAAATATGATTAAATATATATAAAAACTTGTATTTTATGTTTAATATGTTTTCAAAAGAGAAAATAAATAAAAAGTTAGTACAATAGATTAAATTAAAATATAAAATTAAAATATTCAAAGATATTGAAATTAGAAACATTTATTCCATTTGGACTTGACCGGAGTGTATGTAGTATCTTCACAAAACAAACACAGGATTAAATATGTCATCTTACTGAAATTTTGACTTAAACCAGATGACTTTTACTTTAATATTTCACACATAACAATTAATTATTTTTGATTTTATGCAAAAAATTTTTTTATCATGTTTAAGGTAGTTACTTTAAGGAAAAAAAAAATAGGAATTAAAATAATTCTCAAAGGAAAAACTTTCCTAAAATTGTTTTTATCATCGAACCAATTTAACTCACTAACTTCACCAAATAATGGGTAAAATTTTCCCAAGACGTTCATTACAAAATCTTTTTAAACGCTGTTTGTTAAAGAAACATATTTGAAAATACCTCATTTAATATTAAAGTTAATTTAAAATTTAATAACGAATAAATTAATAATTTAATAAATTCATCTTGAAACTAATTAAATAAAGCTAAAACTTTTCAAGAAATGTTAAATTTCCAAGTTCAATGCTTCATTTTACAAACTTAATTAACTTTCGTTTTTTTTGGATGGCATAGTAAATTAAAAAATAAAATATCTAATTTAAAAACAATTTTATTAGAGAATTGAATTCATGTTTCATTAATCACTAAAAGAAAAATAATTTAATTTTTCTAGGTAAAACAATAAACAAGTGTTTATTATTACTCACAAAAAGCATTCAATTTATTTTAATAGTTTTGAAATTTTCTGCTCATAAAATACTGTCTTTAGTAAATATTTCAGCCCAATATTATAAAATATTATAAATTGAGCACCTCTTTATTGCTATAAAACTATTTTAAAATTTTTTTTATATCTATTGAAGTCTAAATAAAAAGTAATCCTTAAAATAGAAATTTTGTCTGCTGGAATTTATTGGTTTTGTTGATGGTTTACAGTCAAATGTCAAATGTAAAGTTACATGAAGGCAAATTAGACAAACGCATATAGTTTAAAGTGAATGTCACATCGCTACGAACATCCACATCTGATGAAATGAGCTTAAGTACTATTAAGCCACAGGCAAGAGTGGAAACCATTCATTTTCCAGATTATCTTTTTCCATGTAATAAGAAACTTAAAAATCAAGGCATTTATCATAGATGCACATAAATTTTAAAATAAAAATTTTAAATATAAGTTTTGTCTAAGTGAATTTTTAAAATAAACTATCATATGCAGCAAAATTTGTTTCAAATGTAATTTATTAGCGAAAATACTTTAAAAAGTTGTATCAAGTTATTAACGATGAAAAAAACTATTTTTATAAGGTTTTCTAAAAATTCTTATAAGGGAAAGAAAATTTCATATTGAATTGTGCAACGTTTCAAATTATCCTTTAAAAAAATTTGCATTAAAATTGAAACGAAACGAATATAGTAAATTATTAGTTATATAATAATTATTTCTCAAAAATGTAAGTTATGAATTTATTTTCTATTTTAATACAGACTTAAAATACTTTTAAATATTTCTAAATATTATTATTAGTAAAAACACTTGTTAATTTATATAATTAGTTTCTTTATTTTTTAAGAAATAGAACTGCAGCCAAACACAATTATTTCTAAGTAATTAAGTAACTATAAGTTCATATAAAATAATTTTATTTGATTGTTTAAAAATGTTTTATAATTATCTTCAAAGATTTCTTATTTGAGAATGATCTCTCGCAATTACAGTGATACATTTAAAATTTTATTTTAGTGTAAAATTTACAATAGAATACATTCATTATATTTAAGATAAGTAAATTAATGACAAAAATAACAGTTCCTCAACTCAAGCTATTTTCTTCAATGCTTTTAGTTTAATTTGGAAAAATATATTATTTATCCATTGTTTCTAATATTTTAAAAATTAATTTGAAGTAACACTTATGAAATAATGAAATGAAAGATTGTATATTTTTAAAGAGCTAATGAGTTCCAATTTCGAAATGAGTACATAATTAAAAATAACTTTTTGAAAATGTAAAATGTCATTATGTGAGTTTAAATTATATTGAAAGGGTAAAATTTAATGTCTAGAGATTTTGAAAGTTTAGCAGAAATCAACTAATAAAATATATTTTTAATAAAAAAGAAACAAAGGTATGTATTATCTTTATATATATGCTTAAAAAGATAACAACGTATAGGAATTGAGCTTTTAGATAAAAGTTTTACATTATAAATTGTTAATTATTTATGTTAACTTTTATTGTTAGTTAAATTTAATATTTCATTTTCTACTTCTGACATTTTAGAATTTCAAATTTAAAAGAAATTTTTCTTTATTTAAATGATTAGGAATTTTTTTCAGTAATATTGAAAAAAAAGTGTGTGTTTTATTAATATATTCATTGTCTTTGATTTTACTTTTGCATTGGATACTATTGTTGAAAAATTCCCACAACTTTTAATTATAAAATCTACATACAAAATTAACGTATACTTATCCACCCATTAGTCTATATATATATATATATTTAGCTATTTTTAAGATGGAGTTATAAAATTAAGTTAAAGGGAATTTAATTAGGTACTTTAAAGTGATAAAAGTTTTCATTCATTGTCAACAAATATTATATATATTACATAAATCAAATTAGAAATATTAAAATTGAATTTCAATTTAATCTCTACAAATCTCACTGTTTTTTTCTAAATCCTTATTTCATTTGGAAAAAAAAAAAACTTGGGAAAGTTCTGTTAACAGCATGTATTATTTAAAACCTCTTTATAACTTTTAATTTGAAAGAAATAAATCAAATATTTTTACGCATATGAACTATATACCTGCTCTAAATTTATTTTGCAAAAAATAACTTACTTTAAAAAAAATTGTGTTTGAAAAAACTAAATCTACTATCGAGGAAACTAGGAAAATTTGTTAAAATAAAATATCTAAGTGTTATTGGCTTTCATTGTACTTATTTTGTTTAAAAGATTACAGTGTAGCTTAAGCATTCAGATAAAAAGCAAATAATTTTGGTAAGTTTCTTATGAAAATGTAAAAATAAGTGAAAATACAAAATTTGTTAAAAAAATTTCAAAAAAGAAAATACACATTTTTTGTAAGTAAAATCGATACACATGATATTGATTACTTAAAAAAACTTTACGTTAGAGCTTTTACTTATGTAAAATGTTTAAATTAGCGAACAAATTTTTCCTGACTGTAAAATTTTCTGCTTGTAAAAAATGAAAAATCATAAATAGGAAATTAAAACGAAAATTTAGAGATACTTATTAATTAGAGAGAGAGAGAGAGAGAGAGAGAGAGAGAGAGAGAGAGATTCAACATTCACACATTTATATACTAAAATAACTTTATTAAATCAACTGATTTCATTTGTGTAGAGTCAAGAGTTGCATATGTTCAAATTTTTTTTCAAAATATTTTGCACGGTAAATAAAATTCAGCAAAACTAAATGCAGTATGTTGTTAAATACTTTCTATTCATTTCATGACTTGTTTATTTTACCACAGATAATTTAATTAATGATACAAGTGCTTTATTTGTCTATAAAATTAATTATTTCATACTTTTTTAATTTCATGCAAATAAAAACAAGTCAACATTTGAAACTACAGAGAAATTTTTTTAATTCTCATATTTCCTAATGAGTAAAATTTTAAGCGAACGCCTCATAGAATACAGTAATTACTAGTTTTTTCTTAAATAAGAAATAATTTTTAATTAAAAACTAATCTAATGAAAAATTAATTTAAAGTTTAAAAAATCATCTTTTTTTCAATAAATATAAGTTTTATTTGTTATGAGTATTTTGAAATAATTTATAAAACAATAACTTTTATTAGCAAAATTATAGTTTTTATAGAATTTTCTTTTTAGTACTCTAAAGAATGAATGAAAAAGACTTGAATAATTAATAAATTATTATAGAAACTGATCATCTTTGGAACATTTCATCTTTTTAAGATTGTTACTTTAACCTTTGATATTTACCAAGTGAAGAAAATATTTGAAAAACATTTTTATTAAATAATCTTTTTATTTTTTTAAACTCAATTAAAACCTAAATTCACTTTTGGCTTTGAAATTTGCTAGAGCTTTTCAGTTGAAAGAAAATTTTCCTTAATAAATTAAAAATAATAAATTTTGTTCTTTAAATAGAATACATAATTCAAAAAGCAATCAATATAATAGATTTTTCCTTTGTTCTCAACAGAAATTTCTGCATTTTCTCTATAAAATATTCAGAATAAATTGAATAAAGAACAGTCTTGATTTATTGCTTATGACAATGCCAATTTATTTTATGCCACACTCACAAATGAATAATTCTTAAAGAAATTTAATTTTTTTGTGTGATTTTTCTGGGGAAGAAAAAAATCTTAATAATATTTAAGAAACTTAGAAAGCATTTGATGTCTTATTTTCTTTAATTTTTTCAGAGAAGAAAAATTATGTGAAACTTATTTTCATTATGTCGAGCCAGAAATAATTTAAAAAAGCTGTTCAAAGAATACTTTTGTTAGTGTCATACTACTTGTTTCAAATTAGTTATGAAATATTTTTTAATTCTAAATGTTTTTTGTGAAATGAGAAAGTTTAAGGTTATTCTTTATATACAATTTGACTTTGAAAACTATACGACTTAACAAGAAATGAACAATGTTTTTCTTATAAAGAAAAGTGACTGGGGTAATGAAGTTCCTCAATATATAAATACTGGAAAATAACTTACAGAAATAAAAATTCTAAAAACTACTGTATATTTATTTAATAATTATTTATATGGAGTATATAAAATTTTCATCAAAGTGAAATTTATATTCTTATAATTTTTATGTTTAAATCAAACTAAGTTATATTTTGTATACAATTCATTATGAAAATAAATTTTGAAATACTTATCAGCATAACAAAGATTTTATTTAATAATATCAAGAATTATTTATGTAACTTGTAGGATAAGTATACATGGATTTTGCAAGCAATATTGCAGTAGTTATACACATACTCAAAATAGGCAATTTTACTAAATCTGCATGGTGTGTAATTATGAAATGAACATTTAATTTTTCGTACTTCATACCAGTTTATTTAATAAATATCATTAGGATAAAATCAGGTACGAATATTAATTTATATAATAATAAAAGCCTAATTAAATTTATCATTTGAATTTCAAAAAATACATATAATTGATAAAGAATAAATTAAATTTCTAATTTTAATGCACCTAATTATTTAAATAAAATTTTCTATTTTCTTAGATCTAAATTATTTCATTTCTAAGAGTAAAATCTTGAGATTCTAGTTGCTACTAAATTTTACAGATAATTAGTTAACCATTAATTGCTGGTGCTGTTAAAGGTCTTTATAGTATATTTAATATTCAAAGTTTGTACGTGAAGTATTAAAAATTAATGATAATTAAACTATTTATAGAAAGTCATATATAGAAGAAAACAATAACTAATTGCTAAATTAGAGTTGAGCTTGGCATCTTTCTTTATAAGTTTGGTGGCATAAATAAACTCGCACTACTTTTGTTAATAACGCATTATATAACCAATATGGTTAAGCTAATTTAAATAATTTGTCAACAATAGCTATTGTAATCAAGACATACTCACACTCCATATTCAAAACATTTCCTCATTATATTCATTATTTTGTTCTTACCTTATGTTTTTATTACTTCATTGATCCGTACTTAGAAAAACTGAAAACAATTAACCGAATTGCAATTGCAAAACTGTTTAAGACTGTTTTAAATTTTCAAAAGGAATTGTATTTCTATCTTTGAGAAATGAAATTCAAGAATGTAAAAAGCTGTAATACTACAGCACAAATTTCGTAGTTATTGGTAACATCTCTAAATGTGATTTTGATACTTAATTTCCTATGAATTCAGATTTTTCACAAGTTCTATTCGATAAGTTAATGCAGAGTGTAATCTCTTCATCAACTTACTTTCAAATTAATTTGAGAAATCTTGTCTATTAATGGTTATATTAGCTTAAGTGTATCTGACTATCTGGTAGAGATACTCATTTACTTATCCTTTATTGAAAGGACAGTTATTGCTGGTGTTTGTTTCCAAAACTTATCAAACCTTATGAACAAGTATTTGAATTTTTAGCAATTTATAACCATTAGGAAGACTATGGCAATTCATGTTTTATTGTTCTTTTCAATTTAAACAAAGTCCAATAATTACTTTGGATCCGAGCACCTAAACTATACATCAAACATTTTATTTTATGAAATTTTTTCGTATCAAAATTAAACGATGCACTAATATAAATATCCGTAGTTTTTATTTGTAATTTATTATGAAGATTTCAATTTCAAATATAATGATCATTCAATGTTAAAAATTTTAATTGAGTGGTTAATTTTCCTTACAGGGGCACATTTAAATGCAAAACAGATATTAATACTGTGACTTCAGGTTTCAATTGTTAGATATTTGTAACGTCTCTTGTATTCCCATATCATAAATATTATAAATTTTAAAAGTATTGTGGTATTAACTTCTGAAATATTATCCGGGAATGTAAGTTTCTTAACATTTTTTAGTAACATTGCGGTCTACCTTTATTGGTGAAATTTAATTGGATTCATATGCATTTTGCACTGACACAAACCTCAATAACACACTGGGGAAGCATAAAACTTAATAAATTATTAATTGAATTATCTTAAAAATTTTTGCGACTGCTGAGTATATGGTTGGAAATAGTAATCTAATTTTAATCCCTGAACTCTATCTATAATCCATTGCGACAAAGAGAAACTCTATCTTATGGGACTTTTCGGTCTTAAAATGATAACTTCAGGTAGCTGTTAGGGAAGGAGTTGAAATATTGAAATGTACAGTAGTATTTCTTGTTTCTCTATATTTTCTTAATGGTTCTACTCTTTTTAAATGCTTTTCCATATTTCTCGCTTGCTCTTTGGTCATCTTTTTCATTTTTTGTGGATTAATGTGAATTTTGGTCTTTTTATTTTATTCTTCAGCTAGTAGTTTTGTCCTCAATTCCATCATCCTTTAAGTATACAATTTATTTTACGTTTACGATGCCCTTAATAATATCTCCTCTTTCCCAAACTTCACTTTATCCCGTTCAGTTCATATTCGATTCTAAGATTGTAATAAAAAGTGTGTTGAACCTTTTTTGAAATACTTCATAGTTTTTAGAATATTACTTCATAGTTTTTTTTAAATATTAAATATTATATAGAAATACTTCATAGTTTTTTTGAAATATTACTTTCAAAACAAGTTGCGGTTTCTCAAACGCACTTACCGACTTCGGAAATCTCAATGTGAATGTCTATTTGACGCAAATCCATTTTCGAATTGAGTTGTTGAACTTTGACTTCTCATTGGGGAATGCTAAATTGTTTTAAGCAGTTGTAAGGCATTTTAGATTCCAACATATAATTTTATCTATGAAACACTTTTTATATGTAGTTTGCAGCACTCGAGTGTCACAAGAAAAGTCCTGAAAACTTCCCAGCACCCGTACTCCCACAGTCCTGGGTGAAGAAAGTAGAAATGCAACATTTCTCTACCGTTGTTCAACAGCAGCTGCTATTGTGCTAGAGAATATTACTCGCAAAAGCGCAGTCCCAGAAAAGTTTAAGAAGAAGTTTCAGAAAATCAGAACACTACTCAGAAATGTTTAAGCCACATTGAGCCTTTGAGGATTTCTCTGCTATGAAGTTGAGAAGATTATTATAGTTACTTCCGGACATAAAAACTTTTGAAACCTACCAAACTTCAAATGACTTCAAAATTGTAATCAAGTTTGCAATTTCTGTGATATTGGGGACAAACTAGGTGACACAAATGGGCCACTAGTTATCTCATTATTTCAATATTTTGTCAATCTGGCACGCTTGATAAAATTCCAGGAAAATCGAGATTAGCAACAGTCGTTGCTAAATTCTCATCAAAATATTGTATGAATTAATGACTGTCACAGATTAATAACATAAATTTATAATCAACCAATGAAATCATGAAATCGAAAATAGGGGTCATATACTGTTTAAAAATAGTTTTAATTTTACAATCCATTAATGTTTAAAAAGACCATTAAATATAAAAAATATGTCTTTTTTATCTTAAATTAGCATTTCTAATTTCTTAAGTTAAGCATAGCAATTTATAGTGTTAAATGAAAATAAAAAATGAGATTAAATTTTTAAATGAATTATTGGAGTTTTAGAAATTTTTTTGATATAATATAAACTACGAATTTTTAAAATAAAATTTTTGACAAAATTTTCTTGCATTCTTCTTAAAAACTTATGTACTATATTAGTATGTTTTTAAAAATTATTATTTATACTTGAATTTTATTTAAAAATTTATTATAAAATTATAAGAAATATTAATTGTTAAAGTATGATTGTATTATATTCAAAGAAAAGATGTAATTAAATAAGTTTGAATAAATATATAGTGCTTAAAAATGCAAAGCTCATAAATTATTTTGTTATATTTATGCATTTTTTGTAATAATAAATTTTTATTTTATATCATTTTAATAAAAATAACCTAAAAAAATTGTTATGATAATTTCAGTGTAAACTCAAGAAGGAATTTCATACTTTACTTTTGTTGCATACTTAGAATTATTATTTACTTTGCACAACTTTTATATTAAAATTTTGGTTTCATTAGCAAAATTCTTTCTAAATATAAGTGCTGTTTTATTGAAAAGTTTAAATTACTTTTTTCCAAAATTTAAACATACTAACAAATGCATACACACACAAATATGCATGTATGCAATGATCTATAAGAACATATATAGAATAATAATTAACATTATTCTACATAAAGTTTGATTTTCTTCATGTCTAGAAATATGTATGGGCTGATATTTTTATATTGCTACATATTTTCTCATAAAATTCTAATATTTCAGTTAAGATTTATTACTTATATTTTTATCAATGTCCTTTCAATAACTTTTTGTATATTTTAATGCTTGTGAAATTAATAAATTGTATTCTTGCAAAATGTGGTACTATTAATAGAAACTTAATTGCATTTCTTATATTTATTTTTAATTAAATTGATGAAGGTAATTTAGTTTTATAAAAAAATATTTAATTTCCATGTGAATTCTCTAATTAATGCAAAGTTTGCATGTTTTAAATATAAATTATTATAAAGTTTTTATGTAAGTACGTTGTCTCTTATATGTTTAATTAAAATTTCATTACAAGTCACTAAATTTGAAAAAATTAAATTATTAACTCAAAAAATAAAAAAAATATCAAACAAATAAAATTTTAATTAATTTGTAACTACAACTTCAATTAATTAAAATTGTTTTCATAAACAAATTAATAAACCATGCAATTCCATTACTGAAGAAAATCAAGAAATGAAGTTATGGGTTTTATTTTTTGATCAAAATATTTATCTTTATTTAGTTTTTTGCTAATTGTAAATTCAATAAATTCTTTAAAGAGATTAAATGACTAATTTAATAGTATTAATCTGAATATTTCAAAAATATTTTTAATTAATATTTTAAATAATACGGAATAATTAAATTAGAAAAGCTGAATTGCTTATTATTTCTTTTTTGTTGAATGTGTATGTCAAAGTATTATACATACATGCAAAAGTATTATAAAAATCATGAATGTATTATACATTTACTATCCCATATATACTTTAAAAAATTTCCCAAAATTAAGTTAGTTAGTAATTACAATAATTTAAGGATTTAATATTTATCTTCACTTTTTAACACAAAAACACACCAACACTTTATAAAGCTGCGTACAAAATATTACACACATTCTGTTTAACTTCGTTAACTGGTTAGAAAGTAATACATTGTTTAGTTTAAAAAATGTTATTTGTTATTCAATAATTGAAGTACTATTAAAAGTTATTTATAAAACACACCAAGGTGTTTAATAATGTGTTTAATAATGTGTTTATATGATAGAAGGTGACATAAATTATCAGAAAACTACCCTGACAAATTTATCAGAAAACTACCTTGACAAAACAAGAATTATGGAAAAATAAAATATTCGTTTAATTTTATTTAGCATATTTTTGAAAATATGGTTAATATAAATTTAAAATTAAATTTACAAATTACCGTAAGGAAAAATCAAATAACATTATTATTTTCAATCAAATTTTCTTTATTCATATATTACTTATAAATAGTTTTATTTTATTCATATGTATTGAATGATATACTTATATTTATTATTTTGTTATATATATATATATATATATATTAAATTATGTGGTGACATTTTAAATAAATTTCAAAATTCAATTAAAAATTTACAAAGATTTAAAATTCGTTTTGATATAAAACCATAGAAAAT
>JAPDSC010128123.1:24084-36770 GCA_026290005.1 Latrodectus geometricus
TTTTTTTCAAAAAAATTGTTGTAGTTATTTTTAAACATTTCTATAAAACTATAAGTGAATTGAGGAAATATTTTTACATATTTGCATACATTATTTTATGTTTTATAAGAAATACTGGTAGGGGAGGGAAAAGAAATTTCATCTAAAAAAGAAGTTACCAATTAAATAAAAAACTTATTTTTCTAGAGTATTTATGACACGTTCACAATAAAGTAAACAATATTTCAAAATTTAGGCTAATAATTCAGATTCCTGTAACTATCAATTTTCTTACTTTTCTTTATCATCTCTCAATTAGAAAAATAATAAAAATATATCCCTAAAAATTCAAAAAATATGGTTGTTTGTCAACGAACATAGTTTTGGTGGCTTTTGTCGCTATATCATAGACAAAATTGCTTTTAAAAGTGTGGTCAACCAAGAACATGGAAGAAGAAATGGTTTGACAATTTTTTGAAAAAATCTTGTTTCTGCTTACAGAATCATGATTGTAGCATCTATGTTTGGCTAAGTTGGGCAGAAAATACATTGCCAACGTGCTTTCATTATCGTCATTCATAATGAATGATGATGATATGTGATGCTATTAAATGCATGGATTAGTGTCAACTTCTTTCAAATGAAATTTTTTGAACATGGTTGTTACATTTTTGTTGCTTAAGACCCATTGTTTTATATTTATATGAGTCAAACTAAAAAGTACGTTTTAGCTCAGAAATATATGGTCATACTTGATAACTATGGTACATATATTTTATGAAACGTTTCAACAAGATAATAAATTTTGTTTTTAAACGTATCATACTTTAAAGAATTAATACATTTTTACACCATGTGTAGAGGTTTCAAAGTTTTGGTTTTGTGAGCCGTAGTGAATATATAACTATATATTTAACTTATTATTATAAAACTTTGCAGAGAGTAATTTTTAAAATAAAATGATGATAAGTAATTTTTTTCTTTTCCATTTTTTTCTGATTTTGTAAATATCAGCTTTTAAGTGGTATTTTGTTATTTTATTACGAGATATTTTTCATCAAACATATTCTTTAAACAGCTAGCAGGGTTTCTTCCATATTTTTCCAAATCTGCAAATCGACAGTAAATTATAAAGAATTAAAAAATTTTCCTGAATCTTGTGTCTGTTTATCACTGTCTATAAATAACTGTATGCATATAATTGTATATATTTATGTGTATAAATATTTATATATTTGTTTAAATGTAGATAATATACATTAATTATGAAGCTTAAGTACACATGCATAAACTTTAACATCATTACACTAAAAATAAACTTCCTTTTAATAATTAAATTTTTTCCCCGATTGCTATATATTTATATATATAAGAAGAAAGTAAATTAAACAAGAGCTTTTCCCTAAGTATATTCAATTAAACAGAAAGCACTTCAATAAGTTAATGCATATACATTAAGGTATTAAATTTTGTGACTTACATAATCTCTAGCATACTCTGGCTTATTTTCAAATACTTATGATTTGCGTGACCTCGATAAGTTTTAATATTTATCATGAACCTCATAAGCTCATGAATGATGAAAGTGGCACGTTTTCTCTATTTTATTATGAAAAGAATACTTCTCTTTTTAACTTGAAACCCATCCCATATTAAATTAAATATAACAAACAAGATTTTTATTTTATATAATAAATCATATATTTTAGTTTCTGCTTAAAAATAGATGAAAGACTATCTCTGTAATACATAATTAAATACACATACAAATATAAGTTGATATATTAATTTACCCAATATTTCGAAAAGAAATTGCTAACTTGGTAAAACTTTATGTATTTATAAAATATTCCCATACATTATAAAGCTAAAGTTTGATATCAAAAATTCATGAAGTTATCGAATTAAAATTTTCCAGTTATTATACATTCCAGATAAATATCAGTTATAAATAGTAGTAAAAAAACATTATTATATGCTTTCATACTTACTGTTAATGAAGTCTAATAAATTGTTAATTTTATTTTCTTATTTAAATATACATTACACATTAATTTAGGTGCATTTTAGTTTTCGGTAGCCTAATAGTAGCGCTCTCGATTTCAGTTCAACAACTCGTGGGTTCCGAATCCGTCCTTGTGTATAGATATTTGTAGTAGTTAGGAAAATATTTTAAAATGTATATGTCCTGGTCTAATTAGTCCTAGTGTGCAAATAATGACTGCAGAAAGACAAATCAATAAATAAAGTATTTCATTCTTTAACCCAATGTAACTAGATAAATTGTAATGAATTACAGTTATCATTCACATATATTTGTACAAATATTTTTTGTAAAATAATGTTAAGTCAAAATAATGAATATTGACTCTTTAGATACAATAAATTACGATTTTTTTCAAATTATTTATTAAATAATTTTTCAAAATTAATAAAAAAGTATCTTAAACTAAAATAATTAAATATTTGCTCAAAAATAATAAAAAAAGAATTCTGTTCAATACATTTTATACTTGCTTTCAAATTTTGTATTCAGCAATTCGAGTTAGTGTGATTTTGAACTCAAAATTTTATTTTCATCCAAATTGTTTCCCTCCCCACATCTAATTTTACATGCATAAACTATCCATTTGCATTCTTTATAATGATGTGATAAAGCATTATTGACTTTAAAGAAAACTTATTTTATGACATAATTTTTTAGATAAAGAGAGAGGAAGATGAATAAATGGGGAATTTTAACAAATAGATAAATTTATTTTTTTTAATACATACTTTTTATGTATGACCTATTGTTAAGTGAAGTATGTTAATACACATAAAATTATGTTAGCACATACTTTTATACTGTAAGTTTAATTTTAATTAAAATAAGTTTTACCTTTAAGCAGAGATTTATAAGGATTGATTATAGAAAAAGATAAAAAATAAAAATCTATAAATTACGAATTTTATTCATGATAAATTTTCCTTATTCTGTTTCAATATGAAAATAATTAATATATGGTTAATTATAAAAAATAATTTTCAGAACGATAATAGTTTAAAGTAAGCGTAGGAAAATTTAAATAATATAGTAAGTTTGCTTATATATATATATATAAGCAGAAAAATTATAAACATTATTCCATTTTCTTAAAAATTATTATCCTAAATAACAATACAGTATAAATAAATCATCAATTTCTTATACTGAATATATTTTCAATTTAATTGGTTTGTCATTCAACATTCATTTTTTGCATACTAGGGCTAATTAAACCAGGATATAGAGTTTAAAGTGTTTTCGATTCTGCTCCAAACATCGAAGCTCAAGATGAAATTCCAGCCAACTAACAGTTTAATAGAATGCAAGAGTGATAACCATTTAGATACATTATCATATTGAATGATATAATAAATACAGAACTACTTTTAACAAAAAAAATAACTTTTAGGACCTCATGTATTAATCTTAATTATTCTTTTTCACTTATTTATCTTAATGTAGGCATTGGATTTGATAAAAATTAAAAGAAATTTAATCAAGATAATGTGATGTAAACACACTATTAAACAGACTTAGTTAAAACGATCTTAAAAAGTCTATATTAAAAATGTTCAAAAAATATTTAAATACATATAAAAGCTTAACATAAATTTTAAAATTTAAAACTCCATTTGAATATAGAAATTAATATAACACTAATTTTTAAAATATATACATAGATATTAATTTAGCATGAATTCCGAAACACAAATAATTCAGAAATATATTAAAAACAATATATAATTCTTTGACATGAAATAAGAATATGTAATTTTTTTTTTACTTTTAAAAGACTTTCATTACCATTTTACAAAAAGAAACCATGCATAAATATTCTAAAATGCATGGATATAACTGGAAAAACAAGTATTTTAAAGTATTTTCAATATCGAAATTTCTAATGTTAATGGTTGTAAGCAAATATTTTGAAATTGTGTACTAGTGTATATTAAAAGGGATACATTTTAAAACAAATTTTAGTACACTTTTGAAGACTTTACTATTACATTTGTTTTGAATTTGTTTTTATTGTATATCTTTATTTAAATTTATTCATATCTTTATTTTTTAAAAATAATACGTTTTGAACTTATAGAAAATTAATTTTTGTAAAAAATTATTTCAGTAAAAATTGTTTTACACTGTTAAAGTTTTCTTATTTATGTATAATAGTTTTTATATTATTTTCAAATTAGAATAATGCAAATTTTTATTGTTAAAGTATTAAATATATATACATATATATCACTCTATTTTAAGGTATTACCTAGGTAAAATTTGATTATCTTTACACTTATACATTTATATATAGTTGATTCAATTAAAAATATAATCATAATATTAAACCACATAGGATTTTAATTATACTAATATTATGCAAATCTTTTTAAATGAAGTAAATACATGTTATTATAAAATTAGATTGAAGTTATAAGAATTGGTAAAATATATTTTAATCTATTTAATATTGACATTGAATTAACTACTCAATGTCACTATTTCTTCTGAAATTAGAGCTACATTAAGAAAAGAATAGAGTTATCTCAAACAGATTAATATTAAACTTTTCATAATGAATAGATTCAAATATCTTTCACACCAATATCTGCATTATTTCATATTTTAATTAAAAAATAAAAATTGAATAAATAAACTTAAATGTAATCATTTTTCTATGTTTAATTATTTAACGTATTTGTAAATACTATTACAAATATTTGAATTTAGAACGAATATGCCAATTTGCAGAGAGAAAATGCATAGATATTTTATGTTATTTTCAGAACGTGACCATATGCAACAAACTGAGAATGACAAATTTGTTGCTTTAGATATATGAAACTAAAATAATCGTAAATTAATGTGAAGTATGAAGAAAACTGAAAATGAAAGCAAAGTATGAAACAAATGAAGAGGTACATGAAATAAAGGAATTGTTGCATTAATTATTAAAAACTAAAAGAAATGAAAATTGAAGTAAAGTATTAAGGATTAAAGAAAAATTAAACTAGCACAATATTTAAAAGATATCTATATTCGTAAGACAGCTATTTTTAGCAATATATTTGTCCTTTTAAATACTTGCTTATTACTTTCATTCTATTTTCAAAAGTCCATTTTCATAAACAACGATTTAAAAAATAATAAAATTATTTTAAATCACATTTATTCAGTTTGATATACAATAGCAGAAATTCCTTTTGGAATTATTCTAATTTGCAAATATTTCCACCTAAAATTGAAAAGAAATGCTTGACTGTAAATCCTTGCAATTAAAATTAAATTTCTTATTATATATTCCATTTATTCACATTTTAAACAGCATTTGATATGATGCACTTACAGAATATGTGTTCAAATCCCATGGGAAAAGGCTTAGATATTACACGATAAGCATAGAAGTTTTTTTTTGAACTGTTTCAAAAAATTATTTCTTTCTCTTCTTATATATAAAACGCCTGAAAATTATTACTTAAAATTCACTTTATTGTCCTTTATTTCTTAGATAGAAATCATTAGTAAAGAAATATAGTGTTTTTATTATATTTGACAAAAAATATTCTTATTGTTAAAAGCATTTTAAATTTAAAAACAATTCTCTATTTTCATTTTTGTAATGTATAGAAATTTTTTGCTGTTTGTTTTAATTTGATTAATTTAATAAAGTACAGAAAATATTGAGGTTTCCAAGGTAATGTAATAAATTTTCCTTTTCGGATATCATAATTCGAATATAAATTAATATATTATAAATTTTAATGTATTTATGAAAAACATTTTTATTTTTATATAAGAAATATTATCTTTTATAAAAATATTGAAATTTAAAGCTAGAATAAATTATTATTCCCCTTTTCACGAATCATTTTTCAAAACATTTTCTGTCAGATCAATTCTACAATCAATCTACGTAGTTAACTAATGTTAAGAATTATTATTGTGAACTGCTAGGGACAAAAGGAATAATTACTTTTCATTAATCGAATATTTTAACAAGTTTTGTGTTTCAGTCCTTAATTGTAAGAAAGTAAGGAGCATTCTTATAATATACTGTAAAATTTAGAAAATTCAAAAAGCACAGCAATTTTTTGGAAATTTAAATTTAAATCTGTAGATAAAATACTTTGCTTAATTTTGTTAAAATATCTTTTTGTTATGGTAAATATTACGTTAGGGGTTAGCTCTTTTTGTTGTGAAAAAAAGAAAATGAAATAGGTCACACATGAGTTTCGTAAAATGTTACAGTTCACAAATACTTCATTAAAATTAAAATTTATTTTATCAGAAAATAATGAATTCTTGGCAGCTGCATATACATTTTATGATTGATGTGTATGCATGTTGATAGAAAATTAACATTTGCTTCTTTAAAAATGCTATAGTAATGAAGGAAATGTTCTTTTATTTTTTTTTTATCACAAATGCTTTTCACCGATGGTATTTCGTAATATAATTCGCAATTAGGTAACCAAATATTCTTCAATTTATTCGTAACACCAAATATTCTTCCATTTATTTTCATTTCAATCTTTTACATTTTCAAGACTATTTTTTTCAGTTTCTATCAGGCAATTAATCTTGCAAATATTACAAATGCATGGATGTAAATTATTTTGTGACATGTAGAAAAGATAAGCCGTAGAATAATTTACAGTTATTCTTGTTTTGATAAGAAAAATTATTTTAGATTATTTTCACAAATAAAATACTTATATTATTTTATACTCAGAATTCTAAGAAATTGATAATGAAATCTCAAAACATATTTTTCCAAACATTTTTAGAATATTTTGATTGTAATAAGTAAACGTGTTTTAAAATAATAAATTATAACTTGAACTTATATAAAATTGCATAGAATTAATTCTCTTTTTTTAGGTATCCGTTTCAGAAGAAAGCTTACGTCATTTAACAAGTTTTCAATGGTTTAAAATCATATTTTAAAATTTAAGATTATACTATAGGTCAAATTCATGCATAACTGAATGTTAATAAGATTATTTTTTTTTGTGATTAATATTATCATTGATAATATCTGATGAGTTTTGATAATAATAATTATTGAAGTTTGATATAAGATATTTTCTAATTCAACTCAACATAAAATAACAAATAGTTTTTAACTCAGAATTTGTTTTTAATATTTTTGTTTCTCAAAAAAGAAAGCATACATAAAACAACCTGCTGTTTTCTTCAGTGAAAATAGCAGATTAATTAGTGCAAGAAAAAGCTTATTTGAAACAAACATTCAAATAAGTAATTTCATTACTCTACATAATATAATAAGAAGCCAGTAAAATATTTTAATGAAAAATTTCAGATGAAACATTGATTGTATATCATTTTATTAAGAACTTTTCTATGTATTAAAATTACTTTTTTATTTGACTCAGATTAATTATTCAGTTGTTTGGAAGTCTCTCTTCAAAACCAATTAATTACATGTGCAAATTTATATCAGAAGAAATAAGCTAATAGTAATTTATCAACTAAAATACAGAAATATTATTTGCTTATTTCTTCTTAAAACGTAAGTATTAACCTAAGTAACAATAATTAAAAAAACTAATAATAAAATAAGTATTAAAATAATTTCATTTATTTTTATTAGCTTGCATCCTTTTATTACTTCTTCTACACTATATTATAGTTTAAAATAATGCTGTTATTTCTAACAAATTTTAATTAAGAACCAATTATATCTAGTTAGCTGATTGAATAATTATCAATTTTATTATCTTTATAATCATCAATTTTATTATCTTACATAATGTTACATTTCACCATAACTTTTGATTAGAATTTTTTGTAAAAATATAACAGAAAAACAATGTAAATTTCATTTGTTTGGCTTAAAAAATATAGTGTCGACGTGTTTACACACAATTACTGGATTCCAGAATTAAATATTTAAATATATAATTGATAGTTTTTGTTCTGAGAATGCTTATAATTTAATGAAAGTTCTAATTATACTTCTTTCCTTTAAAATTGCATTTATTTCATCAATTTTTTTTCAATTGCAATAAATTTTATCACAGCACGATGCATCTAATGGATTTCACTATTTATTAAAATTATATTGTTTAAGGATTTTCAAATGATAAATGCATAACATATAAAATAATACGATGCGAAATCACGTTATAATTAAAACAATTTGTTTAACATTAAGTAATTATTTTAATACGTCGCTGTTATATAACTTTAGCACATACCCTTGATTTATCTTATACTGCCCACCGTACTGCTTATAATATAATTCGTTGGTATAATACTATAATGATTATTTGTAAGCAACGTAATTAGTTTGGAGTACTTTTGCGTTGATATATGTGAAAGCCCATTTCCTCGAGGATTTAATGTGAAATATTATGTTTCCATTAAATAATTTCAGCCTAAATTGTAAGACGAGGAATTCTCTATAATGGGAAATTTATTTTGAAAGAATCTTTTTTTAAGACAGATATAAATTGTTATCTTGTTCAAAATTATAACCTTGAAATAACTGATAAATGAGTTATCAATAACAATCCTAAAATGAATATTTTATCCTACAACTTTTATTTAAGTAAAACTTCATTATAAATGTTTTAAAGAAAATGAAGTCCTGAAGCTATACATGAAATTATAAAAGTTTGAACTATGCAAATAAAATCAGATTTTTGCAGCAAAGAATTATTTCATTAAATTTTGATAAGTCTCAACTTAATTAGTTTGCAAATTACTTTTATCAAAAAACTTAAAATTTGAGAATATTTCTCCATTTTAATGTTTTTTCAAACTTTACATTTTATTATATTAATAATTAATTTAATGTTTCAACGAGTAAACATTAAATTATGAAAAAAATAAAAGAAAAAAGTTTTGGTAAGAAGCATGGGTATAGTACATCAAATCTATAAGACAAATTAAGAATGTTTATTGCAAATTTTAATCATCATGAAAGTAGAATGAAATTTAATCTTTTTCATTTTTTTGAGTTAATAATTATCACTTTTATATAAATTATTGTAAGTCTATTGTTATTAGTTTTCCTTAAAATATAAAATGTTACATCACTGATTAAAAGTTCAAGAAAATATTTAGTTGAATAATTCAATGTCAAATCTGTTTTAGTATCAACCAGTACCAAACAAATCAATAAATATAAAATAATTTTTCTAACAATTTGTTCAAATTATTTTATATAAGTTGTACAAGCTGTGAAAAGCATATTATTTTTGATTAAAGCAATCAGAAACAAAAGTAATATTATTAAATGTAAATAAAGCTTAGCATTTTGAAATTATCTGTATCATCTTGATTGTTTTAAATAATCAATTACAAAAATACGAGCATTTAAAAAAGAAATAAGATTTCCTTTTTATTTTTTATTATATTCATTTATATTTTTATAAAGAATACATACCAATATAAATATTTGGAATTGGTCTTATAGCTAATTTTTTCATATAAATTTTATATTTCCAGCAAATATTAGTTTAAAATATATTAAGGACAAATTTCAGTTTTAAGGCTTGCAGAAATCCTCATCATAATTCTTCCTTTTTCAGGACAAACAAAATATTATTACTTTATAAAATTTCACTTTGAACTTTTACTAGAAAAGAAAAGTAGACAATGTTTCTTTAGAAAACTTTATTTTTCGACGTAAATTAGCACGGAACGAAATTTTTAATACAATAAGTTAATTTATGGAGTATGAGGCTTTAAACAGATTCACAAAATTTTAGAAATTTAAATTTTCAAACTTTTGCCATTTTTTGGATCGTAATGACGAAAATTTTGCATAAAAGAATTAAAAATCATACCTTTATGAATTATAAACATGTGATGCAGCTAGTAAGAAAAAATTGCATTGCAAATTATTAAAAAAAGTATAGAATTTCTATATGATTTTTATGAAGTTTCACGATGCTTAATATTTTCCTTGAATGATCTCCAATTCCGAGAACATGCTGAGTAAATAAGACATTTATAAGATTACGTTTTTATAAATATATAATTGAAACATAAAACATATACTTTAATGATAATTTTTCGTAAAATTAAAACTTTGATTTTAGAACATTTTCAAATTTATCATCTGTATGCCAGGTTTGATGTCTTTTTTAAGTATATATGTTATCATGAAAAATATTATAGCTAAAAAATATACAAAATATGATCAGGAGAGCGAAATACTGATCTACAATATGGAAGGTCTATCATTAGTGAGTGTAAATTTATTGCAAACTTTTCCATTCTAGTAATAAATCAAGAAAGAAATACACTCTTGCATATAATCATTTCCTGGAAATGTTGCTATACAAGTGCAACTCTATTGTTACATGATTTCAGTATATCTATCATAATGATACTTTTTTTAATAGAAAATTACATTTCAAATTCTATTCTAGTATTTTGTTAAATATAAAGTAAAAGGGAAAATGTAATGTAGGAAACAAACAATAGACCTAACTTCTAAATAAATCTTTTAATTTATTTGGTAGTTTCAAACTTATATTAAATATAATATTTTTTTAATCTCTTATATTATAAATATAAATTTTATATTTTTAAAATAAATAAATTTTATTATATTTTTAAGAAACTATGATTGTGATTGTTTGAAATACCTAATGAAATTCGTATATAAGTATTCCTCACAGTAATAGACTATAGGAAATTAGACTAAAATGTATTTGATCACGAGAGAAATTATTTTTATAAACAAATTACTGGAATGTTTACTAATATTTTCACAAAATGTTATTCAAATGTAACAGCATTTTACGCTTATGAACATCACAAATATTATTATTATTATATTTACTGTAAATAACTTATAAAATATTGATAGTTAAATCAAAATATAACTATTCGCACTTTATAAATTACTTAAATAAGCATCATTAATAATTTGGCATATTACTTTCTAACAATTTCTGACTAAAATTGATGAATAACATATACAGTTTTATAACTTGCCTATTATCGTTTCTCAAATTAAATTTTGCTAACTAAATTAAATATTTTCCATCCGAAAATTGTGAGTGCATAAATTCGTTATTGAAGCTAAACTATGTCATCCAAACTTGTATGATAATTAACAGATTATTATAAGGTTAGTTAATTACTTTTGGAAATCTGTCGCCACGCGTTGAACGAAAATAAATAATTACATTTCCAATACAAAGAGTTTTCATTTTATCTTTTTTAGTTACTTCGTCCCTTTTGTAAAAAAATATTTCTTTCTTTTTCTTCTTATTAAAAGTATTTCATTCGTGAATTATGCATTCAACACTTACCTCGAATTTGCAGCAGATTTGGGATCGAAGGAAAAGGCAATAAATTAACATTAAAACAGTATATGAACAGAAATTTCAAGTATAAAATATATTAATAACGTTCACGATAATATTTGAATAAAAATTCTTTTAAATAAATGATATCCATTTAACAACTATTTTAGACAATATAAATTGTATAGAAATTATATGATGCAAAATTGTATGTTATATAAGTTACTGATAATATAAAATATTGCAATGATATAATATCAATAATATAACCAGTAAGTGTATATTTCCAATATATAATTTTAATATGATAGCATCTAAAATGGCAATAAAATGTTTCTCCTTTAAATTATAATTTAGCCACGAAATATTATGATAGAATATTATTGCAGCATTTGCAGCATTTCCTTTCTATACATTATTTTTTTTTAGGATTTAAAATTGAGAAAATAAAACTTGTCTTTTTGAAGATATGATAAATATTTTAAAATGAATATATTTTTAGTTTTTTGAGCTTTCAATTTTTTTTAATGTTTTTGTTTGAGTAAAACATGTTTATTTTTCTTATGAAACATGAAATGTGTGCGAAGACTAATTACTTTGATTTCATATCTTGAAAAATCTTCAAATTCCATAACTAAAATCTGTACTAATAAGTTTTCATATTTAATGTATTTTCTAAAAACTTTATTTATGCAAAATAATTATTAGTGTAATTCAAATAATATTTTAGGTTTCATTCATGTTTGTTTTAAAATTTATATACTTTAATACAAATAGGAAAATTATTAAAGAGAATATATTTTGATTTGCAGTTCCTTACAGATTGCAATTTCTATTATTTTAGAAATTTATATTTAACGCAATTTGATATTCTTTCTTGGCTACATTATAAAGTTATAGGTTTTATTTTAAAATAACAAAAAAATAATATGAAAACCGTGATATAAATCAATAAAACATTCAGTTTATTGAAATAAGATATTTCCTTGTTATTTTTATGTTCAAAAGTACATTTTGAATGAAAATATAGATTTAGTTCTTTTTCTGTACGAAAATATCTTTGGTTATTCAGGCATGAGATACGTAGGAAATCCGATTGCAGATGTGGAATTTACGTATCTATAAACATCAACGTACTGTCACTCCCTTTATGAAGGGAAAGGTATTTTCTTGCAGAAACTTTTTTGGTGAAATACATATCAAAACGAATACTAAATTTTTCTCGTATCTTGTGGAAGCATGTCTCTTTTAAGTTCCCTATAACATTAACATTAAAAATCTAATAAAAGATTTGAAAGTTATGTAATGTAGTTGCTTATAAAGTTCATTTTTTAAAGTATTTTCATTTTTATTATACTTTAACAAATATTATTTACTTTTTTGAAACATGA
>JAPDSC010128124.1:0-11058 GCA_026290005.1 Latrodectus geometricus
GCATTTTATTATGTATAAATTTAAAATGGAATTCTCATCAACCATTAATATTAAAATCTATTATATTTTAACTATTATCATTATCAATATTATCAATATTAATATAAATCATTAAAATTTGTAACAACAAGATAGAGGGGAAACTATATCTGCAACTTTTGACCTATCAATTTCTCTATTGAAGTTGCTTCATATAAATAATTCTACTGGGTTGTTCAAAGTATAGATACGTTCTTTAGAATTCACTGACACTTTAAGTTTTACTCCATTAATAGAAGTCATTCCACAGATAAAAATAGGGAATATTCTTAAATTCAATATTGTGCATATATAATATGCTGTACTTAAGAAAGATATTCTGTGATTATTTTTTTATATCAATTTTATTTAACTAAGTTTGATTACTTAATTTTAACTATATTTTTAACTAATTGACTTAAAAATATCCTTTTATTTGTAATCTATTTTTTGTGTAGCCACTTGACGCAATATGAAATATATCGTATTAACATTTTGATCAGATATTTTATTTTTGATAAATTTATTTTCATCATTAAAAAAATTATTTTTAAGTGATAAATTTTCGTATCTTCAAAATAAAACAACTTTTTAAAGAGAATTAATTATTTGTGTATTAAAATTTGATGAGTAAATATAATAAATATATATAATACTTTGAAATTATTCTAACTTTTAAAGCAATATGTTTTTTTTAAATATTTTGTTTGTACTATTTCAACGTAAGTCCTCAACTTTTAGAGATATCCATTTTTGGTAAATTATTTGATTGATATTTTTATTCTTTCGACATAGTATATAGTTGGAAATATCTTCAGTATGGTAATAAATAAAATAGGAAAAATTACTTTGAAGCAATATCACACTCATAAAAATTTAAAATTTAAGTTAGTTGCATCTCAAAATAAAGTAATTTAAGTTAGATTTATATTCATTTCAAAAAAGAAACAAAATGGACTTAATATATCCATAATTTATTGCATATATGTTACTACTATACTTGCCATTAGCTAAAAATATGAATGCATAAGAAAATAATAAAAAAGTGAGTAGCAAAATATTTCCCAAATGAGTATTTTTAGCAATAAAATATAGTATTTTTGCCATTAAAAACACTTGTGGTATGCAGAAAATATATATAAAAAAAATTTTTATATTCAGAACTGAATACATTACTTTCAATTTAAATTGTTAAAAATAATTAGATTTTTGCTAAAGGACATGAATTTATAATTTTCTCAATGAAGTTTACTGCAACTCATTAAAAAAACTACGCAGATAATATTACTTAATTAAAATTTCAGTCTTTTAAATATTACAGACGTTTGGTATGAATAATGATAAAATTACTTACTTGAGGGAAACAGAAAAGAAGGAATTGAAGTTAACCAATTTCAAACTGATTCGTATCGGGTACTACAATAATTGGTTTGTGGCACTGGACGGAATGGTCTTCTCTTATATCAGATGTCAATAGTATTGCAATAGGCATGAAAGTACTCGGTTTTTGGAATCATATATCAGTAAATAAATACCACGTGTTATTACAATAAATTGATAGAGCTGATTATATTTCTGAAAACTTCTACTAGGGAATCTTTCTAGAATTTATTTCTACAAAAATAACAGATAAAATAATTCAACCATGCACCCGATAGATAAGGAGAATATGTATTTTTTTTAATTTTTAGTAGTATTATCGCTGAGATTTCTTCTCTGTATATCTTTGATAAATGAAATCAGAGTAAACAGCAGATAATAAGTAAGCTGTTTCACACATACAATGTAAATTAGAGAATTAATCACGCTGTCAATAGATCGATTTGCATGTGACCAAGCAGGTTATATTTAAATTCCAAGATTTATACTTGGAAATAAGAAAAAAAAGAAACAATTGAGCTTTAGATTGCTATAGACTTATGTGCTACTAATATATTTTACTTTAGCTAGAAAATTTGCTTTGAATGCTTCAAAATAAATTTGTTGAAATTTATGAATAATAAAAAAAATTTTTTTGTCTCAAATGTCTCACTGTGGTAAAAAATTACATGTTAAATATATTAACAAAATATTTAAAAGTTAAATCTTTCCTGTCGCATACAGTTGTTTTCAGATAAATCCTTGCAAATAAAAAAGTAAATATAAAATACTAATACTTAAAAAATAATTCATGTAATATTCATTAAGTTGTTTTAATACAGTTTCAATAGATACGAACAGACTTTAACTAAATTTTAAAAAATAATCTAACATATTTGATTTTTTTTTTCAAAACAATAAATAATACCTCATGAAAATTACACACAATGAACATAATACATAACCCTAAACTAGTTCTGAGTTGTTAAAACTATAGATTTACAATTTTTTTTTTTTTTTTTTTTTTTTTTTTTAAATTTAATTAACACCGCAAAACACTTTTTTAGTGACACTAGCTGTTAAAAAGGGAAATTACAAGAAAAATGCGTATCGAAAATTACTCAACAATATAAATTTAAGGAAAATAAATAAATAATATGTGCATTTGGAAATAATTAAATTTAGTTGCATGTTTGCTTATAACTATTTAGGCAATCAAAAATGATGTTTCATTATAAATTAAAATCGATTGTATTAGTATTTTCCTACAAATAATAACAATTCTCATATTTTTATATGCTTCAGAATTAAGTGCTAAAATTATTATTGTATTTATATAGACATTTTTGACATCTGTAAAGAACTGTCATCAACAAATCTATTATTTAATGTGCAATATCAGTTATTTTAAAAAAAATGTCCTATATTTTCTTTAGATTTCATCATAATTTGTTCTTAGAATATAATATAAGAACAAATTAGAATGAAATTATGAAGAACAAAAAAGTCTTCTCTTTAAATAGTTATATAGTTTAGAATTTGAACACACATTATTTAAATAGCTACTAACCAAACAACACAACAAACTAATCTACTATAAACAAACTAACCAATTGTTCCTGCATTTAAGAGAAAAGTAAAATTTTTTAGACGTTAAATTTATGTGTCTAACTCATTAAATAAATAAAATGTGGAAGGCTTTTATCGTGAAGAAATATTAAGTTATATGCTTCTTCTTATAAAATGGGATAAACACGAAAAGTATAAATTAGTAACTAAAATTTAAAATCCGAATTTTTAAGAAAAAATATTTTTAAAACTGTACTAAATCGCTGATTTTTTGTTGATATTTATATTTCTTTCACACGATTAAACTATTTTTAATTGCTAAGCAGTCAGTATCAATTAAAATATGTTTAACACAGAAGTAAATTAAAATAAAACATATTTAAGTATCCTGTTTATCTACAAAAATATGTTGAAGAATAAACATTTTATGTATAATTGAAAGAATAGTTGATAATTTTAACACATTTGCTACCATTTGACGGATATGAGTTTCTGATCAATTCCTAACAATAGTAATCTATTTTTTATAAAAATGACTTATTTTTAAGACAAATGCGATAGGAATTTTACAACAAGCATAAATCCGAAAACACGTGTCTTTACATCAAGCAATAGTGCTCAAATTTTTATTTTTTATTCTCAGCACCATCAGTCAAAGCTAAAATATAATGTTCCAATGGAACTGAAATTAACTTTAAAGGCACACGTCTGCACACGGGAGAGTATGATGACCGGTGAATGCATGATTGAGTGTGGGGAAGCAGAATATGTGATTGGCTATGTGCTTTGGTGTGATTTTTTCATTTAATATTGATATAACAACATGTGTTTCTGTTAGACCGGTAGCATTTTGTAAAGCAAAATGTTTTAAAAATTAGTAAACATCAAAGACTATTATAAATCAAAGACTGGCAGAATTCAATCTTTTGACACTGACATTGGAGGTTGTGAGGTGTAAATAGTTAACCAAAATCAGTTTTATTAAAAATAAGTTATAAGTTTAAAAAATAATTTTCCATTATTATCAATGATTATATAATTTAATAGAAAAGCTATAATTCTTTTTTAGGGAAACTTTTCTAAATAAACTTTTTCTTAATATTTACGAACATACAACATTCACAAACAATAAAACATGTATTACACATATATGTATAAAAGATTCTGAATCTGCATTCACTTATGGTAACAGAAGAAGAATGCCTTTTGTAAATAAAATAAAGTATAGCATTTTATACGAGAAGTTGCAGTATTATTATAATTGGATCTTATGCACATTGGACTTTGTCATATTTTGAACCATTTTTAGCCATTGAATCTCTTCTGGTTCACTGGAACTGGCTTCAAAGATTTTTGAAAGAGTTCTCTGGGAAGTATTTGCATAGTTCTTCCCATGTTGCACTTAAAGATGTTATTTTTAGCCTTAAAGAAGTTTTATTTTATTTGCATATTACTTTGGAAGGCTCTCTGTTGACATTAGATCAACTTGCTCTTGTATTCATTTTTTTTCAAATACAATTAGCAATAAAAATGACCATCTGTCATCTTCTAGTTTTTGAGTTGTAGCATATAATATAATACAGTATATTATTTACAGTGTCTACTGTTTTGTTGCATTATTAAACTAAATTATTTCTCTTCTTTTATCATTTTTATCACGTTGATTATATTTTAAGATTTATTTTATTTTTTAATGTGGTTTTTATTTGTTTCAAAGCTATTTCATATCTGTTTATTAATGTTTTTCCCGATTCAGATCTTTCATTGTTTTAATCTCTCTACTCAAATTCAATATTATGAGAATTGTGTATTTCTTCATCAGTTTCATTCCTACTGGGTTGATCAATAACTTTTGTAGAAGATTCAACTTCATCTAACAGAGTTCTAAAATATTTCCTCTAAGTCTAGTCGGCTAATTTAGGTAATACATTGCTTAGACAGGAAATAAAAATATGAAAACACTTGGGAATACGAAATTGAGCTAATTATGGCAAATTTAAAGCAATACTAGAATAGCATGGGGTAAAAGTTGATTCCCATACGATATGAATTCCAGGAAATGATTGGTTTAAATAAATAAATAAAAGGATGGTCTAAAACAACTATGTTTATTCCATGAGAAGTATCTGACAGAAGATACTGAAAGGATGATTGATTGTAGATAAATAGTTTTCTCAAGGATGTTGATTGTTTTAGCAAGAAGTGAATCTGATCCACGAGCTCTCCAACAGACCATTGTTTTGGGGATTTTTTTATAAGTATTGTACTTTTTTAAAAAATAATTTTATTAATAAATAAAATACAAAAACTATATTCAAGTACATATTAATTTTAAAAATTATTAAAATACAATAAATGATAAATTAATAATTTATTTTTTCCCATAGAAATATCTATTAAAATATAATAAGATCACATGTAAAGCTAATATTTTTTAACCAGATTAAGTAATATTTTGATCATTCATTTTTAAACAATTTTAAATACTGAATTTTTCATTGAATTAATAAGATTTTTACAAAAAATAAGGGAGCATTGTCCCGTTTATCCATGTTAAGTGTTTTTGATTCACTGACAAAAAAATTATATTGTTAATTTTCTCAAACAGTTTGAATAAATTTGAAGTATTACGGTTAATACAAATAAGTTATACACTTAATTTTCCAATGGGATTCGGATCTGGTCTATATATTGGGCAGTTTATGTTCTTTTTTCTGTTGCTAATTATCTGATTTAAAAACAAGGAATGACTCCTTATCTTGCTGAAATTATGCATTTAACGCTTGAAAAGACAGTTAAGAGGTATAAGATGTAAACAATTTTTAAATATAAACTTTGTTGATAATAATTTCTAAACTATATTTTTTTTAGGTAGTGATGGCAACTCATATTTCTTGTTATATCTTCATTTATCACAAACCTACCACATGTCTGCATACTGAAAAAAATCTTGAGTTTTTGTTCTTAATGGTAAAAGTAATGAACGCTACCTACCAAGCCATTAACATTTACTTTATTTCTTGGGAAAAATAACATTTCTCAAAGTTGCATTTCGAGTCATGATAGTAATCTTCCTTCTGTCTTGCTTATGTTATTTTAACAGCTATCTTAATTTGTTTTTAAAGTAAGGCATAGTGCTAGTTATATATTAAAGTCTATTATGTTATTTTAAGAGTAAACACAAATTTTACTTCGTGGTGAACTTGAAATTTCCATTTATCTTGAGTGTATAATTTATACTACCTAAAAGATCTCTTATATTTCTCTTAAAATTAATTTTGGTGTAAATGTTGTAAATAGCATGTTTAGAAAATTTAATTATTTTATTGTTTTTGAGTTTCAATTTTACAATTTTTTCAAATTTGTGAATCAAATATTTTTTTTCTACGCCAGATTTGGGATTCCCTCAAGTATAACCAATAAATTTAATGCGTAATATATTTTTATAGTAAAGCTGCTGTATGTCTTCTAGAGAAATATCAAATTATTCTGCAGTACCAAATATTTTTGAGTACAAAAGAAATTAATTCTACATTTATGTAACTATTAGATTTAAAAAAATCATTGGTTAAGTAAAATTAAATAATTTAAAATGATTTATTTATAACATTCTAATCTAGGGTGTGTGTGATTACCTTACTCCTTAAACATTATTCATAAAATAAATAATGTTGCATTATTCATAAAATGTAGTATGGTACCAAAATAAATAAAATTATGGATGGTTTAAAATTACATTGTACATTCTTCATCTTATACTATGAAAACACTCAACGTCCGAGCCACCTGCAATATATGAAACATATTTATTGCTTCAAAAATTTAGAAAAAGATGTAATTCTTGACATTTTATTATCTTTCATTCTAATCATTTTATTCTATTTAATTTTCCTTTTTTCCTAATTTGATTTAGAATAATATAATCCCCTTGTATTCTCCCTCATAAGTATGCAAGTATGAAATATTGTACTCATATAAAAAATAAGAATTTTGCGTAAAAATCGAATCAGGAAATATAATAATTTATTTATAATTTCAATCAGAATGTATTTAATCAATATAATTTTTATTTGATCTTATTGTTCCATTTTATTTACATTATTTTCTGAAAAAGATATTTAAGTATTTAATTATGTACTATCAGTAATGCTTTTACCTATTGCTTTTACCTATTCATAAATGCTTTTACCTATTCATAAATAAATATATGTATGTATGTGTGTATCTAGGTATATATATATACGTATACACACATGCTTTTATGTATGTATACATACTTTTGTTATGTTGTTGTTACTAATGACACTTGGCAAAGCCAAGTTTACTCGTCAGAGACTGGGCAAATGAAGTCAGAATGAGCGTCTTCTGTTTTTTTAATAGAGCACCCTCATACGAAGATGGAAGTATGAATTTACACTCATAGATAGCTGCACCATCTGGGTTTTCCAGTTTAGAGATTAAAGCCAGAGATGATCCATAGCCTGGCTACAACCACCCCCAGAGGTATTAATTTGGAATGGGAATATGGAGGACATTGCAACACGACATAATTTACTTGCCCTAGTCGCCATTAGTTAACACGATGGATCTTCGGCTAATCCAAGATTCAAACTCACTACCTCCTAGTAACGATAACGACACCCTAACCAACCAGGGCACCAAGACCCTATATATGCGTACTATTTACAGAGAATGAATTGTACAATTCCCATTTGTCTTTTGTTATTAACAAAAACAAAAAAAAACTTACAAGTTCTTATGGATAATATTTTTCTAGATGCACGTGACTTATAAATGCTTACCGACAATTTACATTGAATTTACTAAAATGGAAATAATTTATATAACTATTAAATAAAATATATATTCGTATTGGATCAAGAATGATGAAAATTAACTTCATTATTTAGATCTTGTGAGATATCTCTAAAATATTTTTAATAAAAGAATTACAATAATTAAAATGACTAAAATGTGATCAAAAACCCTAATATTTTTCTTTTTTAATTATTCAAGCATGAGATAAGAGAAAAATAAATTCCAAGAGTGATTTCTCAGTTTCCATTATAATTCATAGAAACTTAATGAATGGAATCTAAGCCTACAAGTCTGAGTGTAATAAACATCAATACTTACCTCAGAGAATTTACTTAGTATTTAACTAAAATATAAAATTGTGATTTTATAAGCTGTGCCCCTAGTAAAATTTCTGAAAAGGAATTAATTAGTTGTTCTCTAACAATGAGGTATGGGGTAAATTAGTAAGATACATTATTCTCATTTTAATGAGGTATCATTCTCTTTAAAATGAGTGATAAATCTTTGTAGGTCATATCTTTTCTAGTATACATATTTTTCTTTATTTTTACTTTTATTATTATTATAGTGTACTTAATGTATAATTAAAATTTTTATGTTACTCAAGTTTTAAAACAAAACAATGTATCACATTATGTATATGAATATTTGTGAAGTTTTAATTTTTTAAAATAAAATCATCATTTATATTTCTTTACAAAGAAATAAATTAGTTCATTTATTATAAACTTATCAATTGTATAAAGATTATTTATTTTGATTGTATTCTAGAAAAAAAAAACAATAAAAAAATCTGAAAAAATATATCTTTGTAAATGTACTTTATATTATTATGATGGGAAATTATTTCCCGATTTTTCCAAAATGCAATATTGTTAATCATATTAATCTTTGTAGATGATGAAACGTAAGATTCATTAAATTAATATTCCCTTACATTTTCTAACATTTCATTTAAGATAAATTTTATTTATTAAACTATTCAATTTTAAATATCTTCCAAAAACAAATGAAGAATGTTAAGTTAATTAATTTTTATTTTCAATTTTTAATAAAACGCTGTTGTTTTCTAATTTATAAATGGATGATTTATATGATTTTTAAAATAATTATTCGGTAAGGGATTTATTAAGTTAATTTCAAAGTTCTCTCTATCTCTCTAATAAATCCTATCAATCTTTCTGTCATTCACTAAAACATAGAAATGCGTTCCTTTTAAAAAATATACAGCAAATAATATTGCAATCAACATCTACAGGAAAAAGTTTTATATAAACAAAAGAAATTTTGCATATTCTTAAGTATTTTGTGCATTGAATATCAGTAAGTATTACAAATATCATTTAAAGAATAATATTTAAGTATCTAAGATATATTTTTGAATATGTTGCAAATATACTTTATTTTATTCATTAGAGAAATAATTGAAATGTTGTTTTTTGGATAGTTTTAAGATATACATAGAATGCACATTGTTCATAAAGGAAAATGGATTGACAAATGCTATTTTTAATTTCTATACTTAAAATAAATTCTTAATTAAAGCAATTTGTAAATCGAAGTGATATAATTGAAAACACTTTTTTATAATAATATATTTTGATTTTTTTAATATAAAAACGAATCTTAACAAAACAAAGCAGAGCAATGTATATAGTTATATATTGATTAAATCCATAAATAAAAAAGAACCCAAGAATAATTTAATTTCTTAAATATAAATATTAGAAACTACTTTCTTATAAATTCTCAGCAAAAGCTTCAACGATTATGAATTTTTATTAAACCATTCATTTTGAAATATATTTCCTTAAGAAAGCTGGAAACAGTTTTATGTACTTAGGGTTAAGACACATTTATAATACTCCCGATCGGTACATTTAATTAAAAAATTGTCAAATATCATAAAAAAAAAGTCTCCAATAGAAATAACCTAATGCTGTAAAATAATTTTAAACTAGATTATGGGAAAGACTAATAATTTTTGTTTTCTTTACAAAATCTCATGAAACTTTGATTAGAAGATCAATAAATAAAAAAAAAATCCATTAGAAATTCAATTACACAGGTTGCGTTATAGAAAATTATGAAATAATTAGAGATACTTTTATTTTGTTTAAATTCAATTTTTGAATTTCAACTTCTCACATATTTTAGGTAATGTGTGCGACTAATAAATATATTAATAAATTCATGAAAGAAAATTTTAGAAAGAAAAACTGCGTTTTGTATTTCTAAACTAAAGAAAGAAAACGTTAATTTAATACAATTATTTAAAGCAATAATTTTATTTATCAATGGTATCATTTTTAAAGTAAAACTTACTAAACAATTTTCAGAATCTCTAAGGAACAAATTTTTTTTATTTTAACTGATGTAGTTTTTTTAAATAGTTTTAGCTAATATTTTTTAGCTATTAAATATTTTTTTAAAAAAAATAAGTGTGTTTGATTAATATAAATAATAAAATAGATATTTTATTTTTATTTTACTGTTATCCAAAAATATTATTTTTTCTAATCATATTAACTATAGATTGTACGAGAAGTATTTCAAAACATTTATAAAGATAGAATTAATTCATTAGCATACTTAATCATTTATACTCAAGTCACTTTTGAGTATAAGTGGAAAATATTGTCGCTAGTTAGTAATTTGCAAAAAACATCGATTCCTTATTTTTATTCTAATTATTTATCTTTAATTTTTTTTTTAAATTCAAACATGTTTGTTTAATTAATTTAATTTGCTGTAAGAGAATAAAGCAAAAATTGCAATATTAACAAGCATATTGGTCAAATTTAGGTGATTACATAGTCAAATGTAGTAGCTAGCAACACACCAAGAAGCTATTAGATTTATTAAAGTATAAAAAAAATTAATTTATATATTGCACAAGTGTTCATGTACAAATATAAGTATATATTTGTGCATGAACATTATGTTTTAAAGCATATTCTAAAAGAAATTGAGAAAAAAAAAGAAATTTTCATTAAATGTGAAGATAAAACACACAAATTAAGTGTGTAAATGGATACTCATTTATTCATAATGATGTGTTTATCTGATACTGTAAATATGTGAAAAATGTTTCTTTACACCATCTATTAAAAATGAATCCTAATTCTGTGACATTTGGATAAATTTCCATTTTAGTTAGACCTGAATAAACATCCTTATTTTTTCAAAATTAACACAATAAATTTGAAGGTTCTTAATTCAACGTCAATTTATTGCATTCTTGTGTGTACTTTAATTCTGAAGATGATGATTGTTATATGTCTCTAATTATAT
>JAPDSC010128127.1:0-31496 GCA_026290005.1 Latrodectus geometricus
TTGTTTTTAGTAATCTAAATCTTCAAGTCAAATATTACAATAAATTTCCCTTGGCATAAGCAACTGTTAAGCATAAATTTATAATATTTTTTCACCTGATATTTTCAACAGCTGTTTATTTTAATGTATACATAAGGCTAATTATGTATATATTAAATTATAATATTTTAAATTGCAATATTTTTAAACATATTAAATTATTTGGTTTTATTAAAATAATAAAGTCAAAAGTTAAAATAATTCCCAGTAAGCATATTTGTTGATTTTGAAACTCTATTGAATATTATCGGTTGTTGCAGATGAGGCAAGATATTTAATTCATTTTTACATTCTTATGATTGCTACAAGAATTATTTGAGTATAAATTTCAGACTATATTAAATATATCGAAGCAAAAATCATAAGCCTCCTCATTTATTAAATGATTTTGAGAGTCATGTCATTACTTTAAAAATAAGGTATCTGTCATGATTCTAAGGTAATATGAAAGTGTTTCTTAAAATGCATTATTAGTGATCCTTAACAGATGGAATTTTCAAGTATCATATGAAAGTTTTTAAAATAACTGCCTCATAAATCAATTTCGCTATTCAAAAAACTGAACTTTTCTCATTATTTTTGTTACTTTAACTTCTTTATTACTGATTACTCTCTACATTATTTTTAATATTGATTAATTTTAATAAGAAAATATTGAGTTTTCGGAAACACATAAAATTGTTTGCATTGTTTTGAATATTTTACATTCAGGATATTCATATTATGTAATCTCAATCTGTAACATTCTCATATATTTGCAATCTACTTAGTATGTATTTGGACACATCTGTTCAATAAGAATTGACAGCGCTTGTTAGTAGGTTTTCCAGATTCTAAGGAAGCAATTGTTAACATACTAATTAAGCTTGAAATGCTCTTCATTGCCATGGTAACCGTTCTGTATTCCTCTGAAAGCTGCATTTACCATTAACAACTTACGTAAGAGAGTTTTTAGTTGAAAGTTTTGCTCTGTCTACCGACTTTGAAATTTATTTTATGTGACAATGTATTCACTATGTATTATGCATAAATGATTTGTTGAGGATTAAATTAATTTTCATTGAAAACTTACGCAATAATATAAATGAAGAAAATTTGGGGAATCGATTTTTATTTCAAGAGAAAACATTTTTTATGCAATTTGAATGTGATTTCAATAAGTATTATTTAATGCATAATTTTTAAATATACATAAAATATTTTACCAACTTAAAAGTATTTGTGAACCATTAAATAAATGCGTTCACTAAAAGTGGTTAAAGGGGTAAAAAACTGCTCCAAATATGTTCAAGATCAAGCTTCCAGAATTCAGTTAATTATTCTCAGTAAATGACGAACCATACTTATTTTATCAATATTTAATTATATCAGTGAAATTTTTATTGATTGTTGGAAAAATAAATAAATTACAATTTATTTAGTTAAAAAAAATTAAATAAATTTTTTATGGTTTATGTGTTTAATATTATAATTCATTTCGTTAACAATAAAAATTGCTCATAAATATTTAGTTTTTAAAGAAAGTTTAGATTGGATTAAATCCCAATTATAGTTATTTAGAATTATTATACACACCCAAAAATATTAAACTTCCCTCTTAATCTACTAAGAAGTTTCCCTTAAACTCATTTTAATTATGAAGGGAAAGTCACCCCTATCCAATGATTTATGAAATTTTCTAGTCTACCAGCACATAAACAAGTTACGAGAGAAAATTTTGTTATTTGAATTGTACGTTAATTATAATACATATAATTGTATTTCAATAACAATCTTTATGATGGTAGTTCAATTATAATAGTCAAACAATCCTTACATTATAATGGACATTTAAGAATTTGAAATAATTGAATAATTGAGAATAGTAATTAAACACTAGAATGTCTGAATATATTTTTACCTCACGCACATCACATTATTTATATGCTATTTTTCTTTTTAAAATATTTTATATTTATAAATTAATTAAAACATTTCCCTAAAATTTTAAAATGTTATTTTTAAGCTCATTTCTTTATATTCTTTAACTGAAATAATTTGGTATTTTAATGATATCAGTCTCTAATCAGATTTTTTCATAGATTAATAAAAATATAAATCAAATGCTTTGAAAATCATAGTGTTTATAGATGGTAACACATATATGTATTTGATTCAGAAAGTAATGCCTTTAATATGTCATCTTTATTTGTGTTTCATAGATTGTATCAACATGGTGAAATCCTTATAATGTCCGCTATAAGTAATGGGATCGTTTTTCAAGAGAGCATATTAAGAACAACTTTTTTGCGCAAATGCAAAAGTTTTTTCATGTCATCAGTAAATAATTTGAATAAGTGCTTGTGACAGAACTTCTATTTCCATTTTCACTTCACAACTATAAACACCTGTATGGTCACTTTATCAGAATGATTCTCATCGATTATTATTAAATACCAATAAACTGTAGCTTTGAAATGAATATGTCAATAATTGAAAATTATACTCTATGTTTAAAAAAAATCAATGATCAATAATTAAATTAATAAAGTATGAAACAAAAATAAAGAACAGATAATTCCAACTGAAGTATTTTCAGGCATAAAGATATTTTTCAAATTAAAATTTAAAAAATCTTTATTTTTATACATAATTTTGCAAAAACAAGTAACAAAATTACGATTTTTGCTAACTATCCTTGGAATATTTTTTCACCATTTCCATTTAAGAATTATTACCAAAAAGCAAATAATCTGTTTAGCAAATATTTTAACTGCAAAAGTACTTTTTTTTCAGCAATGGTATACTATATTATAAAATTCAAAAGATATTTATATAAAAAAAGAAACTTTTATTAGGAAATGCTTGTTTTAAATGTAAATTGAAAATTTCTGTTTTTCGAATAAATTTTTATAATCTATTACGAATCAATTTTACAGTTTTCACAATTTTTAAATAAATTTCAGTTTAATAAATACAGTTTCAAATTAAGTTCTTTTACCCCACAACTCAAAAGAGAATATAAAGTCTTGTTCTTACACAATAATGAATTAAAGCATGAAGTTAGGCATTTTATGCAAGTTTTAAGATTATATATCTGATTCTCTTGCTAAAGAGTAACATAAGGCGACAATATTAAAAGTAACCATGAAAGAAATCAAAATATTTCCATTTAATGTTTTTAATAGACAAAAACTAAAAATACAGTTTTATATTATCTAAATAATCAGTTAAATAAAGATTTTATAACTCAAATGATTCCTTTATATAGCTATAAGAACACTAATGCATTTTTAGAGCTTTATTTTTACAGCTTTTTTTATTTTCAAAAGCTCAATATTGTACTATGCTTCGCTACTCAATCGGCTTTTTAAATACTTTCATTCTTGATAGTGTAAAATTTTGACATCTCGAGCTAATTATTTTGAATCAATTTCACTTCTATAAAGAGAGAATACTTATATAAAATAATGCTTTTTACCTACATTTTATCTAAGTATTCTCTCTTGATACGTCCTTAGACATTTATTTATGATAATGTTACAATTCTTCATAAAAGCATTTTGATTATTCTCAAACAAATTTATGTTTTCTTTAAAATTAATAAAGCTTTATAAATTATTAAGGTGTTTTTAAAATTTTGCTAATAATTTTTTCAACTCAACATTTGTCTATATCTAATTTTCCGTCACCTTTAAACTTTAATACAATTCAAAAAAATCATTTTAATCAGTTTCGAAATATTACCATGTTTATATAAAAAGATAAACAAAAAGTATTGTTTCAAAAGAGTAAGATATAATTAAATTTGTACTTAAATTTTTGAAGAATTAGTAGCAATGCAACATTTATTAGCTTTTTATATTTTGTGTCTGTTACTTTATAAACTGCTTACGAAATTTCAAATGGTATATCAAATATCGCAAATGTTACAAATTAGTAAAATAATAACCAATTCGAACATCTAAAAACAATTTTGAATACGCCTTTAAGCTTTTAAGAAAAATCAATTACGCATTTTCGATTTACTTGATGCTTGGGGCAGAAAACAGATAAAAAGAAAAGTAACTTGAAATTAAAACGAAATTAAAGGACATATAAAAAAAATGAGCTTTCCTCCTACGCTTACTTGAAGAAAATAAAAATACTGTATATTTTATTTTCTTCAAGTAAGCGTAATAATTCAAGTAAATTAAAAGAAATCTTCATGAATGTTCGTTGGAAGTTATACAAGGATTTTATTTTATAATACTTTTATATTTGTGCTTCAATGAATTAGTTGTTTAATTTCTTTTTAAAAATATAATTCAACTTAAAGAATATGTTTATCATATTTATACATTTAGTGAAAACTAAAAAGCTTTTGGGGGCAGTCTAGAAATAATTGAATGATTCAACCAACAAAAAATGTATCACATTTGTTGCAAAATTTAAAAGAAAATACTCTTCTCCAAAACTCAGACATCTGAAACACTCCAAGATTATGTTTTAACTATCCATCAGTCTGTTCATCATCTGTGAACCAAATTGCAATTTAGTTCAGAATTGAACACACAACCCTTCAGATACGGTAATGAGGCAAATCGACTATCTCAACATTTTGTTGTTGTTTATTCTGTTTAATTAGTTATTGAGAAGTATCGATTTTACGAAACTTTAATATACAACAATATACAACTGGAAGAACTTTTCTTTATAATATTTTGAATAACTTAATAAGTACAAAATTTGATCCTGAGAATGAGTCGTCTTCATTTGGTAATAAGGATCAAACAAAATACTCACAGATTTAGAACAAAATCGAATTCTCACAAACAAGGTTCTCAGAATTTAGAACGTTACTCTTAGAAGTATTTTTTCACTTGGAAGGCATCACGACTGCTATTGATTTTACATAATTCATGAGCTATTTGTTAAATCAATGAATCTTCGGTAGGGGGGATATAGAATCCGCAATCTTCTGATAATGAAAACACCTTTTCAATCAGCTATCTAGGTAGCTTTATCAATTTATGACCTTTCTGAAAATATAACGTTGATAAATTGAACATTCACTTATTTTTCTCTTCACGACAATATTCTACTAATGGGAAGTGTTAGTTAGAATAATACTGTATAAGACAGGAAAGCTATCAAATGCTTGCTATATTAGTTTACATTTATTCTCATTTATGAAATGAAAAACATGAAACAATAATACCAACCAATATATTACATTGTAGGTTACATATATTAATAAAGCTTTACTCTTTCTAATGTTATTACCTTAATGTTGATACATTACCCTTAATTACTAATACTACCTTTTATTTTAATTAAGAAACTTTCATTTGATGGGTACTCTGTTAATTAAATTTAAACATTCAAAATTTAACCTTGATAAAAGTCATTGATTCATCAGCAGTAGCAAGTTGATAATAAGTAATAGCAAGTTGATATAAGTCAGCGTCAAAACTGACCTCAAAAACTTTGAAAATTCTAATACCTAATCCATTGTTTTGCAAATATAAAAGTTGCTCAAGAGAAATCTGAGAAAGATTATTTCAGAAAGTTCGTTTAACAACAAATTTTCAGTTATAGCAATTTCTTAATCAAGAAATATTTCTTTAATTGCATTTAAATTAGGGTATAACTTTGAAGAAAATAATTGGGTATACTAATGCCCACATAATTCAGAATCCTGAAACACAAAAAATAAAAAAAATTTTTAGTTTTATTTGTGGTGGCTTACTCATCAATTACTTATCATACAAATATTTTCACGTTAATTTGTTATAAGGAAGCTTCTCCATCGTTTTCATTTTGATAAACGGTAAGTTCAAATTTTTAATGACTTTTACCAATGTTTTATATCCTAGATAATGTCAGTTAATACTTCACAATTTCTGAAAGTAAGTGCAAATAAACTTGTAAATGAAATGACCGAATATGTAACAAACTACATTTTAAAATCGATTATAAAAACACACATGCTCACAGTTTGTATTAGTTGTTTCAAGAAAACATTATTTATTCTTTAAAGTTGTAAATCATATTAGTAAGGCTGGTGACTCATACGAACTATATTTACTTTCCCTTAACTTCAACAAAAAAAAACTCAAATATTTGAAATTCAAATAAAAATAAGAAAAAAAATATTCTAAAATATAAAAAGAGAGATGAAAAATTATAAAAAGAGACACAAAAGGAGAAAGAAGATATTTCATTTCATTACTTTACTCGTTTAGAGGAAAACATTGCGAAATCAAATAGAAGAGCCAATGAAATAAATATTTAAAAAAGAAATAATTTATAAATATACTGATTCTTGTATCTAAACTCGATTTGGATAGAATATTTGCATGTTCTCTAAATTGCCATAGAAACGGTTATTTTTTTATAAGTCCCAGCCCAATTGAATAGTTTTGTCGCAATAATCTCCATTCAAATATGAATAAAAAAGATTTCTTCGATTGTAATTTTAAATATTTTTAGACGCTTTCACCGATCAATACCATCGCTGTTGTCTGATATCCTCAAAAACGTTGTAAGAGAAGTAGGAGTTGATGATTTTTGGAAAGTTTGGAATTTTGATGAAGAATTCTTTCTATTTTTTTTAAAATGTTTGAAATTCACTTTCTTTCTCAAAGCACGACATTATAATTGCATTCTTTTATCCTCATTTATTGTTATGTTTTCACTTACAAAAGAAATTTAATAAAACAATTCCATAGGGTTTTACGTTCATTTTCCCTTTTATAATAAGCAATCAAGTTTTTTCTGAGTCTACATCTTTAAACTAAACTCACTTTTCTTATTTATACATATTTGAACTGTAGATTTTATATTCATAGTTTAAGAAATGTACCCCGTTTTTCTACGTAAAATATTTATATCAGTTGAGTGATTCTAACTTAAATATTTTTTTATTTCACTGCTTTTATTACTTTATTCGTTTAGAGAAAAACATTGCAAAATCAAATAGAATAACCAATGAAATACATATTTAAAAAGTAATATTTTAGGTTGGGGAAAATCAAATCCATTATTTTTACGTGAGCTTTATATAACTTCTTTTGGATTCACTTTGTAAAAAGGTTTAAAACAGCTTTCATGTAGATTTTTAGGTCTTGCGCGTTACGATTGCTGACATGCGGTTAACTTCGATCACTTTTGATATTTTATAGACATTTTCGATGATGCTGTATCTACATGTGAGGTGCATCTCTAACATCAAAAATACCCGAAAGGAATCGACAAAACAAAAATTATACGTACGACGATGTTGTATCCATGCGAGGTGCACCTTTAGCATCCAAATACCCAAACGGAATCGACGAAACCAAAATTGTGCGTAACTGGTTGTTACAGTCTTATATAGGACGATAAACATCTTTCACAATTTTAGCCACCTGGCTATCTTTTTCGCCATTACAAGAGAAAAACGAAAATGTATCGAATTTTCTGTTTGTTGTCTTCCATTTTTAAAAACCTTGTACTCGTAACTGAATTAATCAAACAAAAAACCGCAAGAGGATATTTTAGTGTCAAATGTCACCTTTCCAACGAGCATAAATCTGAAATTGCTTGATATATACCTCACAAGATATCGATCACTACAGACGTCATCCAAAAAATAATGGACTACTTTTTCCCCAAACTAATATATATGTATATATATATATATATACATATTAGTATGTATATATATAATATATATATATAGTGTAGTTTAGTTTTTTACTTGAAAACTTTATAATAACTATATATTCACGGTTTTTGTCAGCAGTCCTGTTTAAAAGGCACAATAATTTACGTAGTAATAGTTTTATCTAAAAGTTTTTTTTTCTAATGACGGGCACCCTTGAGCAAGTAAGTAACATTAGCCCATTTGCCGCAACAAGGCCGGAAAATACTACTCATTTTATCGTTACCCAGGGGGCACCTGTGAACCAAGCCACGGAGGTACGAGTAACATCGCCCATGCCACACCACCACAAACCCATTTATAGGGTGGGACATTCATCCATCATCTGAGGAAAGGACAAGAAACATACAGAGAGAGAAAGTACATCCATGCTCGAGCCGACATTCGAACCCAGGTCCTCCCAATCAATAGTCGGTTGTGTTAACCACTAGACAGGTTGGGTGGCCGCTTTATGTAAAAGTCGATTCTTTTAAATTTAAAAAAAATTTCAATATTTAATTCCTGAAAGAAATGATGAACTCATTAAAAATAAAATAAATTAAACTAGTAAGAATATTAATAAATATTTCCCATCTTTTATATTTATCATAAAATAATTAACAGTTTGATGTATTTGCATTTTTATATTCTTATTATTTAATTCTTATTATATTTGCTTCTTATTTTTCTAATGCAATAGAAAATTTTAAAACTTAAAAAAAGCGCATTCAAGATTTAAAGCGGAATAAAAAGCAAAAACACCAAACGCATATTTTACTTCTAAAGGAATAAAAACTAAGATCTGTTAGTCAGAGATTTTTTATTTTACCTGAATTTTGATAACCTTCATTATTTTATGAAATTCATGATTACGTTGGTATTTATTAGGGAATATTCAAATAGAGTCTTCGATTGAGTTAATAAACATGTTTATCTCAATTATTTTGATTAATTGCAGGTATATTTCACTAGAAAAATTATTTTGGAATTCATTGTTAATTACCTATAATTTCATTAGAAATTTGTAAATCATTAACAATGATTTCTGAAATAATTTTTATCAGGGCTGAACTTTAAAATTTCTTGGAATTAAAACTTACTCTATCAACCAAACATCAATTATTATGCTTCTAGAATATTGTGAAAATACACTTATAAAACAAATTTAATTTTAATGACATAAAAATATTATTTAGACCATATACAGATGAAATTAATTAACAAACTGAATAAAATATACATTTAAACAAACATGATATTTTCTTTTAAGCACAAGTTTGTAAACTACAAAACAAGTTTGTAAATTTGGTCTTAAAAATAATAAAATTTTTATAATATTTTAAAATGATGTTTTTTGTCTCAGGGAAAAATGTTTCAATTTAACTTAAAATCATTATTAATATTTCCAAAACCGAATAACAAATAAAATTACGAAATAACTAATAAAACTAGTTATAGTACGAGATTTAAACAAATGAACTAGTTGAAGAAATATTAACTTTCACTATAATTTAACTTTAACCGTTGCTGTAAATCTTGTCGTAATTGATTATAGTTATATGTAGTTAATAATTTTAAAACTTATGCAGAGAGAGAGAGAGAGTTAGGATTAGTAAATGAATTAAATAAAATAAGTTCACAACTTTAATCAATGACTTCGAATTCAATATCAAGCAGAAAATTTAATTTTACAGTATGTTGAAAACATAAGTATAAGAGTATGATTCATAATATAATTTTAGGCTACAAAAATACAAATAGCAATATAATTTTCTTGCTTCAATTTTTTTTAACATTACGTTTAGTAGAGTTTCTTGAATGAGCTTATTAAATGCACAGAAGATGGTAACAAATAACATTCAGTGGTGAGTTTTATTCCTATCTCGTGTGTGGGTGTTATTAATATACCAATAATATTATCTCACTTACATAAAAAAGTGACGAAAGGAGTAGCAAACCAATATAAGAAGATTTTGAAATTATTCCATTTAATAAATACAATTTTTGCATTGCAATTCTTATGTATACAGAAATATTAAAAAAAAAAAAGAAAAAAAAAACAAGGAAAAATGACATATGTTACTTTGTGTGTGTTCAATATTTTTTATAAGTTAAGTGTCAGAAGATTAATCTTAATAAAGATTAGCTTAAAGTAATCCTAGAGACTAAATCGGATTTAATGTCTAGAAGATAGTCTGTAATTTTTTTTTTAATTGCTGACCAAAGTTGTAGGGTATAAATTCGTGATATAATCTGTAACATAAAAATCTATAACAGCAAAAAGTGTCAGTGTAGCAAAAATAAAATTTAAAGCTGTAACTAAAAAATTATTATATTTTGCAATTTATTTGAGAAATAAAAACTAAAAATTCCTACATTAATGTTCCTCATATTTTTTTAAATTTCAAAATTAATTTAAATAAATTAATCGCTCGGGTTATATATTACTAATGATTTAAAGCCATTCACACAATATATACATACATATAAACTTTACAAAATTTTTTCAACAAAAAAAATTGTATAACGAGAAAGATAAATATAAATAAATATATAATAAAATTATGTATAACGAGAAAGATAAATCCTTATTCAATCGGAAATGTACAACTTACTGTTTTAGATTCTTAAAATATATTTAACATAAATGTTTCTTTAAATTTGCGTAATATTCTTGTTACCATATTGGTTTGTCTTTCCCAATTCCTTAAAATATTTTAATTACTGATTATTTTTAAATTTTAAAATATTTTAATCATTAATCTTGTAAGAAATGCGAAACAATATCTTCTCTCCTCCTTTTATTTATGTCATAAAAAACCAATACGATTTTATAATGAAGAATTTTCCTCATATATTTTTTTACTTTTCTGATAAGATGTTGCACAATAAGGTGCAATTTATACAAAACAAGATCATGAGTTAAAATCTTCTAAAAAAAACACAATACCGTATAGTGTTAAATTTTGAAATATTACCTCTTTCTTAATGTTATTTATACATTGAGCAATAATCGCCTCCTCAGACATATTAAACAAAAATCAACTTGTGTCTAAATAAAAAAAAAACTTTGTAAAAATAATCCCTAATAAGTGTCATTATAAGCTACTCAGAATCATGCTGTCTCACAAAATTATTTTTCTTTCATTTACACGTCTAGCAAAATACACTCAGTAAAATCAGTTTGTGTAATGGTACTTATTTTCCAATTTTCATTTGTATTCATAATCTAATTATTTCGTATTTTACAGAAAATAATGCATCAAAAAAGAGAAACTTTAATAATTTTGATAATTATGTCCTATAAATGAAAACACTTTCTTTTGTGCAATTATTTCTTCATTATGTTTTTTTTTAAATTATCTCCATCATATTCTTTAATTTTAAAAGTAACAAGAAGTCTAATTTTTTTAAGTTAATTTAAATAAAAAAATAGCATTTCTGATTTCACTTCATTTCAGTAATTGTTGTCTTTCTTCAATCAATAAAAAATGTTAATAATTACTTTTTATGTTACTGTATCATTAACTAATCAGTTGTCAAAAGAAAATTAACCAAGGTTATTTTTTAAATAAAGATCAATATAATATTACTAAGAATGGATTATATTAATTCATTTTTATTATGTCATGTGCCAGCCAGACTGACAGTATGGGGTGCGCTTCGCCATTTTTCTAATTGAACCATAATTTGGTGTGGAGTTCGACTTCTTCAATACACACATGGCATAGTTACCCGTTTATAGGGTAAACAACTATTTGCAACCCATTTATACAAGAAAAGGACAAAGACAGGAGAGAGTACATTCATGCTCGAATGGGGGTTCGAACCAACGACTCCTCTGCGCCAGTCAGGCATGCTCACACAATACGGAATGTGCGGCATTATAATTCGCTTCTAACAAATAATTAAAAGACAGAGATTCATTTAATTTAATTCGCTTTTTATTACATCATAATTTTTATTAAACTAGATATTTTTATAAAAAAATAAACAAAATCGATCAAATTATATGCATAAATTTCATACATTTAAGTTTATTTTTTTCCTGAATATTTTCGGATATAATGTATAAGAAAATTTAAAAAAAAAAATTAATAAAGTTTTGTATTTTTGACTATTTAATTTTTATTTTATTATTGTGATTTATGAAATAAAATCAAATTTTTGTATTAATATTGGCACACAATTAATATTGTAGTTATGGATATTGTATATTTTAAACCTTGTTTTTGGTATTAAATTTTATTATTGTGATTAATGTATTACTATTATTAATCACTACACAGAAACTCGATTACAGAACTTGAAGTGTATTATGTTCCAATAAATATTAAAAATTAAAAGTAATCTATGAGAAAAATCAGACAGCAAATTTTGATGATTATCTTTAAAATAGAGATAATTAAAATTATTTTAAATTAGTTTCATTCTAATGCATTCACTTGTATTCATTTTTATAATTAACTTTAGATTATCTAACATGATCTTTGACTCATAAATTTGAAACAAATGAAAATGAATTTGTTTGTTGGATATTTTTAAGAATATTTTTAAAAATGTAGATATATCTTTAGTCAATTTGTTTTATATCAGCTTAATTAGTTAGTAAATGGACAAAAGAATTTCATTAATTTCAGTAAAAGGAATTATGATAGCGCTTTAGTTCTTAAAGCCAATGTAACCACTAAAATATTCGTTTATCTAAATTTTATTTTAATTATAACCCTTTTCGTTGTTATTTCTCTCTTATTTTTAAAAAATCTATTTATTATCACTTAGAAAATCTTTTCTCTTTAAACAGATACTTAGAACATAATTTAATATTTTCGATAAGATTAAATTAATTAATGACCATGTCACACATTTTATTGAGATTTTAGTTTATTTCTCCTGAAATATTTAAATTGTTTAAAAATAAGTACATTGAATGAAATTTAATAATAAATATTTCCCCTTTACTAACGCCAAATATGTATATTTACTTTGTAAAATCTCTTGTGATTAAACTCTGTACAAATTGTTAAAGAATGAATCAAATCAGTTGAGTTCCTTCCCATGTTTTGAATTGGTCAGAAGTTGTCATCTATACGAATCTGATACATTCTTAATTACCCAAGACATTTCTAAAATTGAGCTTTTCAAATATTTTGTTTCGAAATTATTTTCTAAACCAGTAAAGCTCATTGGTTTAATCTTCAACAGTTACTTATGTAAAATCAGGACTAATTAAATAGAGATCGAGTTTAAAACGAATTTTAAATGATTACATATGTAAATATTTCTGCCTAAATTAAGAATTAAACTCACAAACTGTTATATTGAAGATCAAAACATTAACTATTCTGCTGCTGATTTTACGACGGAGAAAGAGTATATTAATCTAAATTTATGATAATTTTAAAAATGTCTCCAAACTAATGAAAAGTGACTAAATCATAAAGAAATTATTATAAAATTTGTTCTTTTATGATATTTGTTACAATTCTTTTTTTTTTAATATTAAGATGTTCATATACTTTACTTTTCTTCACAAATTTTATTCTTTGTTATTTATTTATTGTTATTTGCTATTAATTTAAATTGTTTTCACTAAATGTTTAGTTTCTCTGAAGTAAGTTCAAATTCTTTAGAAAACAAACAATATTTAATTTAAAAAAGAAAAAAATAATAAAATTTGCTTGTACTTTAAATATCAGAAATCTTAAATAATTTTAAAAATATAAGCACATTTTCAGAAAAAAATTATGCTTAGAGCATGTGTGATTATAATATTCTTCCTTAAGCTAATTCCAATGAATTAGATAAGTCAGCAACTTTATTTTAGGAAAATTAATAATGTCATTAAGAAACATATTGAGAAATTCAACTAATTATCTCTTTTACTTACGTAAGCAAAAACTTTATTTCAGAAAACAATTTCTTAAATTTCATTTTTAACGATAAATATTGAACATGGTTAAATTAATATAAAACCGATGCAAGTGGTTTCAAAAACAAAGTAAGACACTTATATTTAAATCTTTTATTCTTCATTAAATAATTTCAAATTAATTATTTAATAATTTATAAAATATATTATTCCTTGAATTGTGAGTAATATTTTTGCAACAGGCATTAGATTTTTGTATTTTAAGTTTCAATGCGTTTATATCATATTTGTGTAGTAAAAAGATATTTTGTCTGCTTCAAAGCGTATCTTAAAAATCTATTTTGATGATCAGGAACAGATTTTAGTATTGAATCCGTGACACCAAATAAAAATAGTGAAAAATAAATTATAGAGTAGAAAATTTTTAATTGTTATAAATATTTTATGGTATTTATAACTAAAGAATAATAATTCTCTATAATTTTAATATGAAGATATTATAATATATCAAACCCAATTCATTTGATCTTTTCTCGATTAAAGTGAAATTTCTGAACTATGACGTAATTGAAGATCTTCAAATTCTCCAGAGCATTTCTATAATACCATCTCTCTTAATAGCAGATTGGTATCTTATTAGAAAATTCTATACAATTACCAATCGAGACAATGTCTTATTTCGTAAAAAAGCAAGCTTACTGCGCTGATCGAAGGATCTTGATAAATACTCTTTGCTGCTTGAAATGAATTTAAATTCATGATAAACCCGTCGTAAAAAAGAAAGAAAAAGCTTAAATTATTATTGGAAACACATTTCCCAACAAATACTTTACTAGACATTATAATCCCTTTTATGAAATGCTGAATATATTCTTTCCTTGAAAAGAAATTTGGATTGAATGGTATTTTTGAAATTTTAATTTAAACAAAGAGCTGAGAAAAATTTACTAAAACAAAAGCTTCATTCATTCATGTTTTTGCAAATTAAATCCAATTTAATTACTTTTAAGTGTTTGGTTTCAAAATTTGAATCTTCGATCATATTTTACAATTACAAATTTATCACTATCTTATAAATATTTTGAAAAAAAATTCCGAGTGCTTAATTGTTTTTAGTTAGAAAAAAGTGTCATTAGAATAAAAATTTAAATCTTTTGCACTGTGTGTTTTGGTTTTGATTCATTGGAAAATAATGAGAAGACATAGTATCTTTTTATTATTATCAAATTCTCTTATTTCAGGAAAGAATGATATTTTAATTTAATTGTCAGTATCATAAATTTTTATAAAGAAACTAATACCTTTCTGCTTTCCAAAAACAAAAAACTCTTTTAAAATAAACTGTATCATTGTGCTCGAATAAAAAAATGAATTTTGTATAAGATTTTATCAAATACTGCAATCTTTCAATAAACTGGAATCATAATATACTCCCACGCAATTATAAGGCTCAATCAACAAAACAGATTAATTTTCTAAAAAAGTACAAAAGATTAATTTCTTCCAAGCTTTTAATTATAATAAATGGTTTAAAAAAATCTTACATTTATAAATTTATAAGAATATTTAATCAGATTTTACATGATCTGAAAAAGTATTCATTTCATGCAATCAAAATATGTCTTTGTTGGAAGGAATAGAAAATGTATGTTTGGAAATCGAGATGAGATTGAAATTCAAGAAGATTAATTCCTTAATTTTATTATAACATCAATAAATCTTCTATATAAAAGTAAACGTAGAAACACAGATTAATTAGAAGTATTCCAAATTCAGTTTTTATAAAATCATTAAATGCGTATTCTTGTAATTCGCACGAAACACTTTTAAAACACATTTTTGAATTTTAAAACCAAGATAGGATCAGATAGTTAATAAGATGCAATGATGAAACATTATTGCTTAAGAATGGGAAAAGAACTGAAAACCAAACTCTATCTGTATTTTCATTTTTATTACATGATGGTAATGAGTTTGAATCCCGACCCAACCAAAGGTCCGTTAGGTTCACTAATGGTGGCATGGGCACCTTAAATATGTGGTATTCACAATTTCCTTCACGTGAAATGTTACCTTTGGCGGTGGAAGGCCAAGTATTGGGGAGTCTTCTGCTTGGTCACTGCTTCTGAGTTAGGAAGACTCTCACCTGGCTGCTTCTATTTAACTGGTGGAGCCTAATTCTGGGCTAAGTAATTTGAAAGTGGCTGGTGAAATAACGACAATATTTTATTTAAAATTTCATGAAAGTTGTTCATATCTTTATATCTGACATTGTTTGCAATCTCACATATGTATTGGGTGTAATAAGAATTTGTACAACAATTTTTAAGATATTTATCATATATTATACGAATCGGTATATTTCTTTTTTGTCTTCAGTTGGGAATTAATTCATGCTTATCAAACATACGCAAAATCAGGAGAAAGAGTAAAAGAAAAACTGAAATTTTGAAGGTAAAAAAATGTCATTTAACTCAACTGCATTTGTTACGAATTCCACAAAGATAAAAATGTAACAAAATCATATCAAACAACATGCTCTTTTTGGTGAGAATCTATATTGAATAACAAATGCGAATATTTATTTTTACTTTTTAAAAATAATGATTCTGTTGCTAATGATTTAGAATCAGCAACATTCCTCTGGCGATCATATATTAAATCCACGCGCTCTTTTCTTTAAAGATAAATCTCAACCACAAAGCTTTTCAAATAATTACGAAAATCAAAGAAGACGCGAGTAGTAATTGCTCTCTCAAATGAAAAAAATCCATATTAATTACAAGAAGATAAAAGCGATATTCATTGATCCAATAAGATAAAGGTGAGTGTGAAATATAGTAAATGAACATGCTGAATTAGCTATCAAAAACCTTATTTTGTAAAATTGGAATGAAAAAAAAATAAGTATAGGTGACAACATGAAAAACAAAACCCATTGGATATTCATCCAATGGATTTTCTGAATAACATCAAAATAGCTACATCAATGTCATAACGAACTCTCAACATCATTTAAAAAAATTTTTTAATCCTGTACTTATTTGGAAAGAAGGGTAATTTTTGTTATAAACTGCTAAAAAATGCCTTATGTGACCTTGCCATCTGAATAATAAAAGCAATAGTTAATCATTGGCAAGGGTTTGCATTATTTAAAATATGAAATAAAATATCATATGATAACTTAAGACATTGTGTAATAAAACTCGACAAGAAAATATTAGTTTGGGGAAAAAGTTATCCATTATTTTTTCGGTAGACGTCTGTAGTGATCGCTATCTCGTGAGGTATCTATCAAACAGTTTCAAATTTATGCTCATTGGAAAGGTGACATTTGACACTAAAATATTCTCTTGCTGTTTTTTGTTTGATTAATTCAGTTATGAGTACAAGGTTTTAAAAATAGAAGACAACCAACAAAAAATTCGATACATTTTAGTTTTTCTTTAAAATGGCGAAAATGCTAACCAGGTGGCTAAAATTGTGAAAGGTGTTTATCGTCTATATATGACTGTAACAACCAGTTACGCACAATTTTGATGTCGTCGATTCCGTTTGGGTATTTGGATGCTAAAGATGCACCTCGCATGGATACAACATCGTCGAGAATGTCTATAAAATATCAAAAATGATCAAACTTGACAGCATGTCAGCAGTCGTAGCTTCGCACAAGACCTAAAAATCTACATGAAAACTGTTTTAAACCTTTTTACAAAGCGAATCTGAAAGAAGTTACAAAAAGTTCACGTAAAAAGAATGGATTTCTTTTTCCCCAAACTAATATTACAAAATTTGCCTAGAATGTTTCCAATATCCGACTTATTGTCCAAACATAGCCACTTTAAATCATCATTTATTTCTATCGTTGCGCAATTCTTCATATTAAGTATTCTTTTAACACCTTATGAAGTACGAAAATGAATTTATGGAACCATACTGCCAAAACATAACTCATTCTGTACTATTTACATTTGCCAGCTCTCCAAGCAATATGTGGAAGATGTTAAGAAATAATGTAGAATATCATGTTGAATAAATGTATTATTCTTAGCTCTCTCAATTACATAATTATCTTTGAGAAGTTTTTTTATTTACTAGCAAGTTTACCCATTTAGATAGATCATAACATTTAAAACTACTCAATTTTCCGATTTTTTTAACATTTGTACTTATTAGATTTACACTCTACCTTGCAAACACAATGTTAATACTACTAACTTTTCCAAATATTATTTTTTACACCAAACTAAGTACTAAGGTACTCCAAACATTTGCTTTATAAGGACTTTGCTTTATGATGCCTTCATGAAATGATATGTTTATCATAAAATGAACAAAACATACTCCTTCGGACTATTCATTAGTTTTATTGATTATCAACCAAGAACATAGCATATTCTTAAATTCTAGATTTGTTAACTGAACAGAAGTTGGAATCTACTTGTGTCTAGATTTTCCATGTACATATTTCAAATACATCCACATTGCACATACTCCTTTCATTATCTGATTACTGAAATCGGGATCATTGTCACTTAGAAAGAATATTGGGAATCCTAAATATAAAAAAATCTCATGTAAATGATTTACGATTTCTGCGCGTTTCTTTTTATCGTATTTTACTGTATGAATTTTGTCACGTAGTCTTGAAATTTAAAGATAAATTTTAAATCATTATCTGGTTGCAACTGCATGTCAGTTAAACAGACTTGCTTCTCGAGTTTATCTCTTTCAAGATTCACAACTTATGCTATTGTCTAATAAAAATTGTCTCAAAATGTCTTTTAAAATGAACGTGCAAAACAGCCACTTATTTAAATTTATGTTTTGAAAGATTTATATTGATTAAATTTTAAGTCATCAAGATGTTTTCCAAATTCTTAAGAACAAAATGTTTAATTTTGAAAATATTTATTTTTCCGAATTAAAATATCATTTTTCTACAAAACAATCAGAATTTATCACATTACCCATTAATGGTTGTATATTTATATTATATATATTTATCGGTAAATGCGATAAATTATTGAATATTTATCACATTTACCGAGTTTTTGTAATGGGGATTATGTATAATCACCGGTTATAATACATTATCACCGATTAAGGATCAATCCCTTTTACTGTTACACACAAACACATACATACATACATACATACATACATACATACATACATACAAACTTTCTTATATATAAAAATTATACATACATATATACATATATATATATATATATATTTGTATAATTGTGTATGTTTTAAAATTCTTTGCTTAATCACAGTTTCATCAATTGTTTGCATAGAGAGTGAAAAACATCTTGTCAGTGATAAAAAATAAAAAATATCAGAAGAGTGTATATATTTTTATCTGATGAGTCACTTCCAACCTTAAATTTTTTCACTATAAATGCAATTTTAAAATTATAGCTTTTTGTTTGATTTTGTTGGAAGTTTAAATCAAATAAATCAGTAAAACATGTAAATCCTTGTAAACAAATCCAAACTATAATCGAAGAAAAAGTTCGACGTTGCAAAATAATACCAAATGTTTTAAGAGAATATTTTTTAATATATTTATTTGTTTGTTAAGGACACGAAAAAAAGTTCCCTAGAAAATTTATGAATTTTAAAAATATTATTTTCTGGTGAATCATTATGAAATAGTACTTTTGTAATAAAAATGCTGCAAAAGGAGTCAATGGCATAAAGTCAAATTACATTGAATGTCTGTTGACACGTGAAAGAAATAACAACTTAAATGATATTGCGCATTGATTCATAAAAAGAGATCAGTATCTTTCTTCTGCTACCATATAGTTAATATGAGAATTTCTCCGAAAATACTCACTTTTTTACTCTGTGAAAGTCACTCTTTTGATAATGTCTATTCTACATTTTCATAACTATAAAACAGTTTTGTCAACAAATAATAACCAAAATATTTCTTTGCTCCGATTGTTTAAAATAAAAAAAGAACGTATAACTTAAAAATTAATTTTTTTTAATATATATATAAATTCTATCTCTGTTATGTTTTTTTATGATAGTATTTGAAAATATTCTATAGTATTTTCTAGAGATTTGTCTTTAAAATTTTGTATTCTCTACTTTTTTCTAGATTATTACTTTTGTCTAGAGCAACCATAAATGTGTAAATTGTAATTGAGAAATATTAATTAATTAATACAATATTTCAAATTTAAAATAAATTTATAGTCTCATATATAAGTATTATAAAAATAAAGTCATATATAAATAATAAATCATATATAAATCTTATAAAATCATATATAAAATTTGTAAATAAAGAATGAAAATTCCGTTACTTACGTACTAATGATGATTACCTAGATACATGATTACCAAAACTAGTGACATGAAGACATAATATGACCTAGATGCTAACATAGATTATAAAGGGCGTTAAAATAAAAAGTATTATGTGTATGTTATTTAAATCATGTTTGTTTCACCAATGAAACTTTTTATGGCCAAATATTTATATAAGGTAGTTGTCATAGTATGTTAATACCAAAATTTGTTTAAAAATCAGAAATAGTTATTTTTTTTAAAAAAAAGTGTTTTATTATTATAAGGCAATTAACATGTACAAATGTACAATTTTTAACTGAAGTGAACTGAGCTAACAATATAAACTAAAACTATTTATATGCTTTAATATTGCAAAATTCTTTATATTTAATATTTTTTATTCAAATATTTCGTGTTACATCAAAGGAAATAATTGAAGAGGATTTGATCATAATGATCTTCCTTTTTTAAGTAATTGAAATTTTTAGAGACTAAATATTGAATTCTATATTGAGGAGTAATTCACGTATTTATTTTCTTCCATTTTACTACAAGAAAATATTCTTCTGCAGTATTTTGTATTGCTTAGTGTAAAAGTTAACTTGAAATAATGTTGTCAAAATACAAATTTTATTTGGTAAAAGATACAGATTGCTAATCAATGTATATAAATTATAATATGAAGATCTTTAACTAACAGAAAATTTTGATGAACAAAACAATAAAAAAAGAATATCAGGAGGGATGACAATAGACATTTTAGAGCGTTCCATAAATTAAAATTGAAATTTCCACCAAAAAAAGGCTTCAGGTAAATACATTAGTTTTTACCTGATTGATAATAGATATAATATTTTTAGTAATAGAGTTTTAATACTATCAGTATTAAAACTCTATTATTAAAAATATCTGTATTGTGATGTGTTGTCAACTATCAGTATAAAAGAAATAGGAGAGCTATTCAATATCAACTTGCTTATAAATTTATCAACTTGGTTATCTAATTCAAGAAAAATGAATTCTAATTTAATGTTGTATTCTCCCTATAAATAATAATATAAATAAGAAAATACATTTATTAAAAGCGTAGATTATAAAAAAAGGGATTAGTTTTTTTGTTAAATTTAATTAATATATAACTATTATTAAAATATTATATACACTATATTTAATTATATACAAATTCTAGTATAAAAGAAAAATATAGAACATGTTCAAATAAAAGAAGAGAAAATTGAATAAAACCAGTGTTACAAAAAACTGAAGGATAACTAATACAAAGAAATTTTACTAATAAATGAAATAAGAATCCTTGATTTTAAATTGCAAAATTATTTTCATAAATAAAATTATTTATTAAGATTTAATTTAGAATGAGCATTATACATTGCCATTTTAGGAGCTTAATATAAAATTTGTAAACATTACATAAGTATTTTAAGAATTTAATGACTGTTATTTGTAGATATTACGCCGTTTTATTAAGCTCTCTAAGTAAATCACATAATTAATTATTCATTATAACATAATTCATATAATCAAATAATATATTAAAAGCTATCAAAGGTTTAATTTGCGAATACAGAAAATGTATTCGCAAATTGTAGCTAATACTTTATATTTGAATATTTCTCATTTCATTAAAACTAACGTTAACAAATTAATTATTATTTCTCTCTTTTCATTTTAAGTTAGAAAATGTCTAATTGCTAATTTAATTTAGAATATGATTGTGGAAATTTTACTTGGTAAAATTCATTTTACTTTTCAAATTAATTTTACTATTTCTTTTCTGACAATAGAAATATTACCTAAAAAGTGCTCAGAAATGTTATTTCTAAAAAAATAATTTAATATAATGTAATATAAATATCAAGAACTGATGATTTATTTTATTTTTATATGATAATGAAAATAAAATATTTTGTCGATGAATTTTTGATAATAAAAATTAAATTGATTTGTCAATGAATTTTTGAGGAATACAGTTCAGGTTTTAAAAAAATAATAAAAAAATAAATAAAAAAATAAAAAAACAACAAATAAGACTCGTATAATGAATGAAAGCCATATCAATATGTTACACTAGTGTTTTTAAATTTGCTCGATAATATTTTGTTCAACAGTGGTGATACTCATTCTATACACTTTATTAATTCAGCTCTATGTTTATTATAATAAAATTTGTTTGAAAAAATTAGTAGTCCGTATGATATGCAAGTCAGGTCGCTGATGAATACTAATTTCAACTCATAACAGGAAACCATTTACATATAATATGAATATTTTCAAACAAGCGTAGAGTTACTTTACACGCCCTTATTTTAGCAGACTAAAGTATGTCTGTTGTCTTATTTACTTTGAGAGAATAATATAAATATTCATTTAAATCGTTACACAAATAATAAGTTCATATTTATCTTTTATATTTTCATGAAAACGAAATCATTTCATTACGAATCACACGGCCTTATTTGTAGATCCAAAAACAATCAAAATACTACCTGAAATAATCTTAAATATTTAAGAATATGAATTATTTATTTAAATATTAATTATTTAATGCTTATAGAAAATTATTTTTAGCTGTTTTAAGTACTAAGAAGAACGGATGTTTCTTAACTAGACTTTACCGAAATTCTAAATCAATGTCATTTTTAAACTTAATTATGTTGCAAACATAAAAGTGTTAAGTAAATAGTTTTCCCCAACTTTTCATTCATCCATCAAGTGCTATATCTTTCTCAAAAATTCCTTGAACTAATAATTTTCTAATGTAATCTAAACTTGAATGATCATTTATTTCACAACAATAAGAATTTTATTTCTTCTGTCAAAGTGAAACTATATTCCTCATGAAATTAAATTACTTATAACTGTAAATATCATTTATTAAATAAAAATTCATCGTTTTGAGAAATCATTTCTGGATGTTGCAAGATTATTGTTTTCACATTCATGAGAAATAACCAATTTTATCCATAATTATTGCTAGCTATTTTAAACGAAAGAAAGCAAAAGAAGTTAATGTTTAATGTATAATTTGTGTTTTCATTTTATGCTGCTTCATGCACGTTGATACTTTATGTAATTACAACTAACTACTGTTTCTAATCAATTTAATTTTTTGCATGGGATTTTCTTTTTCTTAAGTAAAAAGATAATACTAAGCAGTTTCTTAAGTTCTATTTCCTTACACAACATGAAATTTTGGAAAAAGAATTCTTTGGTATTCAATTTAGTTAATGTTTTCATGTGTTGAAATACTTTTTATAAACATTTCAATATAGATAACAGTAAAAGAAAAATTTTGTTTAAAAATATAGCACTGTTTAAACAGTATTTTATTAAGTATTTTATTTAAACAGTAGACAGTATTTTATATATTGGCTGTAATTTAAAATATGTAAATGGCTATTTTATACAAAGATTTAATTTTTTTCTCAAGCTATAATTTAAATAATATTTACGTGGTAACACAGTATAATAAAAACAAATGCTTAAAAATTTCCCTACAAAATATTCTTAAAGTAATTTTGTAAATCATTATGGTATGATAATGTAGTTTTATAAAAAATATTGTAAATTTCAAATCTCAAAAGATTAATCAACGTGTTAATTAAATAAATACGTATTTTTATTTAATATCTTTACAAGGAAATTCTCAGTAGGTAAGAAAATAACTACATAAGAAATTCAAAACTATGAAAAATAATTTTTATAGTGAAAATATTATTGCCATTCGAAAATTTTATTCATTGCACCAAAATTTGGACTGTTTGAAGTTTTAAGTATTTGAACTCAATTTTCAGTATTTCAATAATTGTTAACTTACTCTTCCCTTTTGAGAACTCATTTTATAAATTATTAAGTTCGAGTGTCTGCAGAGAAAAGATTAAAATGTTAATATTTCAAGTATATGCACTGATATGAAGAAAGAAAGATATGAAAATATATTGATTGTAGTTACAAATTTACAATGTCATCTCTTTGAAGTAATTGAGAAATTACAAACTTTATTTCCCCGACATTTCCTTTCATTTATCTATCAAACAATTAATAAATTTGCTTAATTTATTGAGAAATATTCTGATAAGTTATGCCGCTAAATATAATTCTTTGACTAAATTCTTCGCAGTTAATTGCACATTCATTCAAGTTTGTAATTTTCTTTTCTATAAAAGAAAAAAAATTTCTTTGAATATTAAACGTTTCTAAGTCCTTTTAAATTAATTATTAGTTACAATTATATCTTCAGAAGTATTGTCTTTTTTGTAAAATGTTTTGCTTAAGCATATGTTGTTTCAATAAATATCAAATCAAGAGGGCAATTCAGTATACATAAGTTAATTTACACTTTCAAAAGTTTTAGGAAGGGGAAAATAATTTATTATATTTCAGATTTCTCTTCTGATGTCACGTATGTGTTTACGTAACAAGATATCTTTGAATAACAGTAGTATAAGCTTAATTTAATAAATTGCATACTTTGAATATAATTTGACATCTCGCTGTATCTTCATGTGATTAAATGTGAATAATTCTTAGTTTAAATAAAATGAATTACCAAAAAATGTTATTTGCTATTAAAATACTTGATTAAAATTTGTTTTTGTCAATTATTATTAATTTTTTATAAATCATTATTGTCGAAAAATATTCAATTTATCTGTAAATATATTCAAATATATTCCCCAAAATTTTACAGTCTTTTTTTTTTAAATTCTTGTAATTATATATTTTTATTTTAATTTTCACATAAAAATATAAACTGAATTAAAAAAAGTTTAATAATCTTTTTTACCATCTAAAATTTTTTTCAAAATATTTTAATATTATTTAAACTAAATAAAATACAATTTTTTCCAATATTATGGGTCACCTGAAAATCAAAATAATATTTCCAGGAAAGGAAAATTTTCGATATTTTGGAGTCAATCCAATTCTTAATATAAAATTAATTTGCCATTTAAATAAGTTACTAAGTTTAAATGAAGTGTGTAACTATTCTCATTTCATTTAATTCAAATAATAGTATATTTTAAGGTTAAAACTGACAACAAAATCCTAGTAATTTAATTTTGTTTTTGATTCTTGTGACACATTTTTTTAATACAAGCAAATAATGTAAAATCAGCTCTGATAAGACATATACTAATACATAACACCATTTTACTTATTTATTTCTCCAATAAACTGCTTCAACTAGTTTGAAGCAATAACTCAACTATTTTTTTATTTCTTGAAAATTTATTTTATTTAAATATGCTAGCTATTGCTTTAGTTATATTTAACTACTAATCAATGGAAAATTTTACAAAAAATACAAACAATCAAAAAATATTTCTTAATGTTTCTGAACAATTATAGTTTCCATTATTATAAACATTTTTGAATATGCTAAATATCTATAAAAACATGATGAAAAGCAAAGCATAATTCATTAAATAATATTTAATAAAAATTCATGTGAAGTTAATTTATTATGACCAATAGGGATTATTTACAAATGATTTTAAACAATCAAAAATGATTTGAGAAAGAAAAAAATTATAGATCTTTTAAGCAGAATTTCAATTCTACTAGGACTTAGAAAAATTAGAGTATTTTTATAAGTACTATATATATATCATTTACATTTTAAATGTTCGAATGATTAAATAAAAATTTCTTGATACTTAAAATTACATTCAATTAGACATATAAATTTTTTTAAAGCTTGCATTAAAAAATTTTTAATTTTTTTGAAATGAAGAAATATTTTATTTAATAATATTTTTAACAAAATATGTATATATTAGTGAAACTAATAAAAATATTTTGTTATTTTCATTTCATATTATATTTTAAATTACTCTATTTCATCTCATTGATACTTAATAATCTCTACGCTTTTTTGCGATATTCTTAATTTTTGGTGGAAGAAAATTTTTTAAATAAAATAATAAAAATCGTTCAGACAAATAATACGGTGAAACAATGCAATTTTTTTTCTTTAAGGTTAAATTAATTAGTATTCTTTTAATGAAATTTATTGATATTATTAAATCGATTTGCTTATTTACACAAACTCCCTAAAGCTATTTAATTAATTTTCTAAGGATTTAATATTTCTTCTGTTATGCAAAAAACTTCAGATGAATATGGAGTGTTTATAAAACAATTATAAATTTAATATTAACTGTTTATTGAAAAAGAAAAATTATCTCGAAAATCAATAAAATGTTATTATAAGGTTTTAATGTTAATTAATAAAAAAGTATTTATTAAAAAGAATTAAATGTATTTCTGATAATTCTAGCCCCCTTCTTAAAAAAAATAAATAAAAAGGACATTTTTAAAAATATATGCGTAGGAGTATTATCATAGTAAATTAAAAATCCTCATTTTTATTGAATAATTATAAAAAATTATTTCTCTTATTTATTTTATTTTTACTCCTTCATCAACAATCAGTTTTTAGAAATAATAGCAATCATCAATTGTAATTATATGAATCGATAAGTCTATGTTCAAATAAATTATTAGCAAATTAATTATTAAATTTATTGATATATCACCTACAAGTTCATTTGTAGGCAGAAGAATATTTTATAAAGATAGATATGTTATAGACCTGAATAATTTTTTACATATAGGTCTCTCAAAATTAGTGTTATTTGCTGGTACTGTAGAAACAAATAAATGATTACAATTTATTCAGATAAAGCATTTTTTTTCATTTATATTTAATTCAGAATTCTAAGTTAGTTTCTAGCGATTTCTTTTCAATGTTCAATCTTTGCCGTTCATAAGGATTATATAGATACAATGGATAACAATAAAATAATAGTACTGTATAAAATAACAAATATTTTTTTGTAAATAATTATTACATAAATCTATTTATATTATTTTAAGAATTTTGCTAAATTCTTCAAATAAAATAAATATAGTTTGCTAAATTCAAGTTGCATTTTTAAACTGAATTCTCGGAAAATTACAGCGTATTAAAAATTTTCAAAATAACTTATGCTTTTAAAAATCAACCAAAATTTAAACATTAATAAATTTGTTTTTACGATAACTATTGATTGATAGAGCAAAAAGAAAAAAAACTAGTTTGCAAACTGCATTTAGTTAACCAGTGTATAAAGATAGAGGCGGAATATGATAAAACAATTATTTTGAAAGTTACGAAATTTAATCATGTTAATTTTATGTTACGATAAAGTTTAAAAACAAATTTTAAAACTAAAAGTTGATCCGACATTAGTGATAAATATTGACATAATTTTTTATGTAGCTGTAATTTATATGCTTTTATACAATTACATACTAAAATCATTCTGTGCTTGACAAACAGTGTTTTCTAATTTTAGTTATTGGCGCAATTTGTTTTAAATTTTCATGAATAAAATTCGATTTTTATAATTTCAGATAATCATAATTCTTATATAATTTTTAAAAAGAGGGTTTCCCAATTTTTGATACATTAGCTTTACACTATATAGACATTTCCATATTTTTTAAGTTTTACTGTGCAAATATATTATTTATGCGTATTCTTGTTCTAATTAGACAATATACTAATAAAGGAATTGTCATTTTATCGGTTATTTTTAATAAATATTTTATTGCTTTATCTGCTATTGCTTACATAACAAACCAAAACTAAAATAATTATATAAAATCAACTTGATATTTTGAGACAAGTTTGACTTTAGACTGCTATATATATATATATATATATATATATACTATTGGAAATAACCATCGATTTAACATCATGAAATTTACTAACAAATAACCATAAGTTATTATGAAGTTTAAACTTTATAAATATTATTTTCATTAGTTGGCAATATGTTTTAAGACGATAATATGTCTTAAGACGACGTCTTTGCATTAGTTGTATTAAAAATATTTTTCCGAGTAGGTACATTTATTTTTCATTGAATGTTATATTTTAAAAGATGTAAAATTCAAATAAGATTTATTTCTATTCAAAAATGATTTATGCGGAAAAAAATAAATTAAAGTTTACATTAAAGTTTATTAAAAACATTTATAATAAAAGAAAACTCTTCAATAATATAATACGATTTAATTTTAATTTATAAACTTGTTCTTCACGACTGTGAACAGATGAATTGGTAACTTACTTTTTTTCTCATCCTCGTGGTAAAAATATTCACTTTTAGCTATTTTCCTTGTCCTAAGTAAATTTTAAAACTCATTCATTCGTATTTGGAAATATAAAATGTTTCTTTCAAATAAAGTTTCATGTAATTGAATAGCATTAAACATCTACATATTTTGGATTTTTATTTAAAAGAGTCTTTCGAACCTCCGCAAACAATCAAAGAAAATATTATTTTATTAAAAATCAAAGAAACATTAAGAAATTTCATCCTATAATGCATTTACTTTGAGTTATTTTATTATCATAGGATTCTTTAAGTCAACTTGCTTTGTATTCAAAGAATTTTGCATTCTAAATAATCTTCTATGTTTGAATCTACCCACTCTAACTTCCGAAAATGTTACGGTTGAAGTGAAAGGATCTCTTTTCTCTTTCCTATTTTCCCACATATATCCCTTTTATTCTCCATCCACGATTTTTTTTCTGCCTATAAGAATAAAATTTCCAACTGTGTGTATTTTTAAATATTAAGGTTCAAAAAGTTTCAAACATTAGTTTCTTTGAAATTAATTTTATTAAGAAAAAAGCAATTTTAATTTTCTATAAACAGGAATGTAACCAAAACACGTGATTCTCTTTGACATTTAAGCTAATAGTACAGTTTTGCACATAATTTCCTTTTAAATAGATGTTGAAAGTTACCTTATATATCTATTATTAAAGCATAATTAAGAATAAAAAAACTAAAAGAATTTAAATAAAAATTTAAGGCGAAAACTACATCTATGTGTGCATGTGATATACATATTTGATCTTAGATTGTAATTTTGTATGTGCATTTCAAATTAACGAAGAACTTTAATTTATAATTAACATTCATATGTGTTTAGAAAAAGTTTTTTCTTCTATATAAATTACAACTTCACAACCCCCGGAAAAGGAATTTCAAGTAGTAGTATGTTTTTACATTGAAAGTGTCAAAATATAATTAATTTTGTTTTCGTAAAAATTGTTAAAAAAATTGTTTTCTTAAAATTTGTTTGGAAAGTTAATTTATAATAAACATTAATAAGTGTTTAGAAAAAGTTTATATAAATTACAAATTCACAACATTAAAAATGTTTATAATTTCTATAAATATTTTAAGGATTCATCCCGGAAAATGAATTTCAAATAGTACATTGTTTTCAAATTGAAAGTGTCAAAATATAACTAATATTGTTTTCGTAAAAATTATTCTTCATGTTTTTAGTAAAATATTATAGCATGTTTATTTTACAAAGATCGAATAAAGATTAAGTGTATCTAATGCTTACATCTAAATACTTATGAATCAATTAATTTTTATTAATTTACTAAACTAATCGATATATTATTCATATTATGTGGTTTCTTACTTGAAGAAATTTGTGTTTTTTCTTATTAATATACTCTTCCTGCTTAAATTCGTAATGAGTATTAAGCAATTTTTTATCACTTTTTACAAATACGTTTTGGATATTCAAATTAATGTAATCATTAATATCTCATAATATTAAATATTCTTTCTTTTTAATGTTAAAATATCAATCAGCCAATTACAGAAATTTTCCTTCATCTTACTTGATAATTTCATTGCCTATTGATTTTTCAATAAATTTTACTTCTTAATGATGCTAAAAATTATATTTTGCTTGTTTTTAATCATCAAGTTAAATTTTGATTTAGAGTCACGATCCCTTAAATTGTGCTTTTAAATACATTTTGTAGTTTTACAGAATTGTAATCAGCAACAGTTTGTCATGTAAATATATGTTTATTGAATATGATTCTAATTTTTCACAATCATTCCGACTAAAGCTTGAAGCAATTCTTATCAAAAACAATTTTCTTAAAACTTCTATTTTCGTTTAAAATTTAGTATCTAAGAACAAAAGAGGGAAAAAAAAAAGAATATTATTTTAATAGATTCTATGAAAATATTGGTTGCAACAAATTATAATACCACATTGTAAATTCTTGTAACCAATTTTCAAATCATTTGTTCTTTATATGCAATTTCTTATAAATGTGTAGTTATGATATTTAAGATTTTAATTGATGCATAAGTATTTTTACTTATTTTTTTTATGAAGATACATTTAACAAGTCTTTGCATTTTAAAGTTCGATGTAATTATGTAAAAAAATTCCATTTTAAATGATCATTAAAAAAATGGCTGATTGATATTTTCATTTAAAATAATGTTATTTTCTAACTTAGTACATAAGAAAATTCTAAAAATGATATTCTAATTTAAAATATTATTGATTTTGATTATTTGATAAAATGTGATATTTTACCTTTAAAATTCTCCTTTTAAAAGAAATATTCAATAAAAATTGAATTCCAAATGTTTTCTTATTGGTTGATATTTTATTAGAAATATAATATAATTATTTGCATATTGTTCATATTGTTTTTAAACATTTTGTACAATTTCTTAAATATAATTTTATATATACATATATAAATTGTATATTTAAGAAATTTTAATTTTAAACCTTAATTTTTGATGTAATGATTTATTCTTTAATATAGATGATTTTATTGAAAAATGAGTTATTCTTCTTTTTTATTAGTTATTTGTGGTCGTCTGCCTCTTAAATTATTACAAATTATTCTCTTATTAGTATTTAAATAACTTTAATTTATAATAAATATAATTTATATATTCTCTTTAAGGAAATGCTTCTATACATAATTTCATAAAATTTACACTTCTACTTATCAAATATGATAGTAAAGATTTTAATGATATATTGTTCATTAAATTCTTTATTTATCACTAATAAATAACTTAATGATATATTGAATTGTTGCTTTAAATTTTATTATTATATTTAATAATAATTTGCATTATTTCATCAAATGACGATAAATTATTAGAATAACAGTTTATTACTGTAATTGATATTGATTAATTATTCTACCGGCCCAAACCATTAATAACACTAGCTTAATAACCTACGTGATAAAATAAATAATTCTCATTCCATCAAAAGGGATTTTTAGTAACAGAAAATTAATAGGAAAATTGTATATAAATGATATCAAACCCAAAATACTTACTTCATGCTGTGATAAGTGTATATCATCAATTAATTGACATATGCATGCCATAATATCCATGTTTAATATAATGCAGTTCATGAAAAAATTTAATTTATAATAAAGCATTATTTAAGACTATAGCTATACATTGAGTCTTTGAGAAAAACTGATTAGATGTTTATATAAAGTTAATTAATGTATTATTAAATAATTATTTACTCTTGAACGGATATATTTCTGAGAAATTGTTTTGATATTATAATTAAATACATTAAGAACATAATATTCATGATTTTTAAATTTACATTTTTTGAAAAATTTCAAATTTTTGAAGTTTTAGATGATATGAAGTTATCCACTACCTATATAATGTTATTTAGTCAAGGACGTTTATTAGTCTATTATCTAGAAAAAAATATTTAAGTTATATA
>JAPDSC010128127.1:46779-69440 GCA_026290005.1 Latrodectus geometricus
ATATATATATATATATATATATATATATTATATATATATATATATATTTATATATATATTTATTTATTTATTAATTTTTTAGTATTCAAGATTATGATATTTAAATTGCATTTTTGATATTAAAATCTTAAGTTGACAAAATAGCTCAGAGGAATTTTTTTTTTAATATTCTTAATAATTTTTTCTCGGAATATTTTGATAATAACTTAGTTTTTAAGAACAAACATTTACTCATATTATTTTCAAAATATAATATTCCTTTGATGAGCATGAGTGTTGTTTACCTGTTCAGATACAAATGTTGAATCGCAAAATGTGCATAATCATATGTTGTAATTAAACATTTAACTTTCTATAAATTCTAGATATGTTTTCTTTTATTTACTTTCTATTTATATTTAACTTTCTATAAATTTTATAATGATATTCCACACTAACTGTACTCCTCATAAATTGTTTACTAATATATTAAATAATAAAGAACATATTTAAAAAAAATTTATTTTAAATTTTCTGAAAAGTAATTTACGTTGAAACAAATAATACATTTAACAAAGAGAGAGAGAAAACAGAAATTCCCAAAATTTGCTTAAGAATTTGTTGTTTTGATTATATTTACAAAAGAAATAAATTAGAATATACTCTTGAACTAAGAAACTTCCTCGGGCTGATAAGATCTTTATTGAAACATGTTTCTTATGCTCAAAACCAGTTGATAAAGAAACTACTGTCTTATCAAATTTTATTAAGAACTTATCGATTGCCGATTCAATTCTATAGCATATATATTATTCTTACTTTCTTATAATAATATTTAATATCAATGTTTAGTTGAAAATAGTATCAAATTTATTAAGGAATAGTAATTTTTTACACTGAAATGAATAAAAATTGTTTTTAATCAATTAAGCATTAGAATTTATTTAGAAAGTTCATTAAAGTTTTCAACTAAATGAACTTAAGTAAATGATTCTATTTCATTATGCCAATTTGATTAAAATATGCATACTTAAATATTAATTATTTAACATTTCCGTTAGATTTTCATTTGTTGTAAATTATTCCACCAATGTATTATAATTCTATGAAAGAAATGAACACAAATAATTAAACATAAACAAAATAAAAACAAAATCTGAATTTACAATATTAAAAATGTGTTCAGAATTTTTATCGACTGTTTTTCTTTTTTCGATTAATCTCGAAATAAACTCTGAAATAAGCAAATCAATTCATAATAATTACAAAGCTTTATAACAGATTTTTTCACAAGTTGATGTTTAATTATCACTGAGTTGAGATGGCAGATAACTCTAAAATTATTGAGTGAACAATTCTTGTTTCTGTCTAAATCTGAAATAAAATGAAATACATCATATATGATGTGGAACTGTATTAAAGCAGGGACATCTGACTTAATCTGGGTGCCAAATCAATTATTAGAAATCGGTTGACTATGTATTTAATTTATCCCATTTAGCCATATGGTCACTTCCGTGGGATTTTGCCCTGCCTCTACGCTCCAAATAATCTTCATCGCAATTATATGTTTTTGAAGTTCATTGTTATAAATCTACTATTTCAGATATTTTTTATCACAATTTCATAAAGTTTATCACATTAGTCTCATACATGTAGCTTTATACTCCTGGCTAATAACATATTCCGATTACAGTGCACTTATTTTCCACAATGCACATTTCTTTAGCCCTGTAATTTAATATCATATTCAAATTTTATACGTTTAGGCGCATTATTTAAAAAATAATATCATTTTTGTGATTTTTTAAAAAAATGTTTGAAAATTATTATTTTTAAGAACAATAGGACTATTTCCAAGAATTCTACTTAACGCATCTGAGTGCCGAAAACTATTTAAAGCATTTTTGTTCAGATTCAATGCCTTTTCTAAATATTTACAGTGAATATCGAGTGTACAAACAGAGGATGTTTGTCAAATTAGGGTAATCCATCTAATTATTATCTATTTTTGGTGTTGGGAAGTTGCGAATGGCAATAGTTTTTTATTATGTTCTAGTTACTTGTTAGAAACGATTTTAAGTTACTTTTAATCAATATTATTTATACGCCATTTTGAGAAAGATTCTGTGATTTAAAACAGAGTATATATGCTTTATAACTATAAATAAATTGCTTTGCGTTTCTGTAACCCTAGGAGTTTTCATTGAATGTTTGATTACACCAACGAGAATCAAGATGTTTTCTGATAATGAAGGCTAAACGGAAATATTACCTCATAATATAGTAACTATTGTATTGAATGCAAAAATTTTCTCTGTGAAATGAACAGTCTTAATATTAAGACACAAAATGTATTGGGAAAGTTCTGATGAGCTTATAACTACAATAACACTAATATTTAATTAGTCAGTGCTTTAATAATGAATTTTAACTAGCTGTACGTTTTAAAAACCTAACTATCGACAGCAATTTCGTAAAAAAATATTCTTATGGTCAAAACAAATATTCTCAATGTTGTTGATAAGAGTTTCATTTATACAGATTAGTAACTACATTTCGTTTTCCATGTATAAAAAACATGCATGTTACTTTGCATTTTTAGAATACTTATAAAGACATATTATGACTACTATTTTTAATATGCACACCACTTATCTAATTTAAGTATGTGTTAGGTTTATTATACATTTAACATGATAAGTTATTTGTAGAATATAAAAATAAATATTTATTAATAAAATAAGCGTACTCGTAATTTGCTGGAATTTGTAACTTTATTTTCGACATTCTAAGTTACAACTAACTTTTTTATTTCATAAACATAAGCAAACCACTAGTGTTGCCATTCCTAACTTATATGCGTTTAAATTAGATATTTATTTATTAGTAACGTTAACAAAGTACATTATTTTATTGTGGCGTTAAATTCAGGAACAAATAAAAAGTATAAGTTATAATATCTCTCAAAAGTAAAATTTCTTAAGAGTCACTCAAAAGTAAAATTTCAGACAAATATAACAAAAGACTATTATTTGAATTATTTGCATATTAAGCATAAGCAATAAACAACATCAAATATCATTATTATTTTTGAGTAAAAAAATTTATTTAGTGTATTCAAAATGATTTTTAAAATAAATAAATTAAATTGCTTGTTTGAAAAATAATAATTTGACATACCATCAGTCTCCTACACACAAAAATATTTCATTGCGTAGATAACTGAATGCAGCAATTTCTAATAACATTAAAATAACTTTATCATCGAGTTATTCGTTACTACAAATGTTTAAAAAAAACCCAATTTTAATGTAATTATTTAAATGAAAGAGATTATTAAATAAATTTATGTTTTTGCTTTTTTTAACTTAATATATTTTTATTTAATATGCTAAACAAAAATTAAAAATTTTCTTTATACTTTTTGCTAAAAAAAAAAGTAAGGCTTTGTTAAATAATTTTTTTCAGAATAGTTATCATTAAATTATACTAAATTTTTACTATTTATATTAAAGAAATATTTATAGAAAAATTATTTTAATACTTAAATATGAAGGTAAATAATGATGAAGAAACCAATAAAACTAAATTATACAATTTTCAACTATATTATTAGTTTCTATTGTTTATAAGGAACGATCAAAATTTTGTCGGTACCGTAAAAATTAAGAATTCATTGGAATAAATAAAAAATGGATTTAGAATTCAACTTCTAATAAAATTAAATTTTTGACTGTTTTTCTTTCCAATATAAATTATTTAAACTAGGAACTTTTCTTACTTTATTTGATTAAATTTAATAGTTAAATTAAATTAATAAAACGAAATTATTTCAATTACTTATAAGCACTTATTTTAAAGAGAATTTTATTTATTCAATAGTTTCTGCATTACACTGAGATAAGAATATTTCTATATGACATGCATTTCTAAAATGTACAAAGAATCCCGAACAATTAATCAACTGTTATATTTTTAAATGACATTATATTTTTGAGATCCTTTTAAAAAACTAATTTTATACGCCAAAAGTAGCATTAAAATGAAAGGATATCTTTAAATATAAAGGAAAAATATTCAGTTTAGACATCGAATCATAAATAATAAATTAATTGACACAATTTTCTTAAAAGGATAAATGTATTTAATTAATATAATTCAGCGTTTTCAGCTTAAAAAAATGGAAGTATACTTAATATGAATTGTCAGAAAATAACGGGTTTAATTCATCTGACAAAACATTATGTTTATTGACACAATGCACTCCGAACTATCTAAACCTCATGTCACTCCATTGTCATGTCTTGGGAGTGTCATATCATTTCGGGTGTGATGCAAACGCGAGAGAAAACTCTCAGATATATATCATTACTTCACTGTAATTCACAGTTAGATATCTTCTTGATTAGAATGTATACCAATATCTACCGCCATCACATTATTGATTAACGAAAATAAATATATAGTTGTAAACACAAGCAAAAAAATGTTAATACTTTGCATTTTTGTCCTTAAAAAGCACTAATTTTCACAATATTTCATAAACGAGCTCTAATTATTTGATAAATGGACAGGAAAATACACTCTAACTTACATATTACCTCCTTTTAAAGTATTATCTCCAATGTCAGTATTTGTTTGAGTATATATATATATATATATATATATATACTCATATATATATAAAAAAAAAAAAAAAAAAAAAAAAAAAAAAATATATATATATATATATATATTTATATATATATATATATATGTTATACTATTAAACGTACATACTTGTATGAAAATGTATGAAGCTTAGAGTTGATTCTGAATCATGTAGTAATATTATGTCAAAAATGTAATTGTACACGAAACCTAGTTAAGCGAAACACATTAATAAGATAGAAAATATTTTTTGAGGTTTGGACTATATAAAGTGTTTAAAGTTGTGACCGGAAGTCGTCATACCAGTTTGATAGCAGCATTATATGGAATTCTGTTTTGAAAGATTCATTCCGCAAGCTATAAATATCCAAACGTCGAGTCTTCAACTAATGTTAGGAGGGCCTGATATATATTTATTTCACCATAGAAAAAGATGTTCATGTATGGTAAGTCTAGTGATTTGGAAAGTCAATAAACTAGGTTACCATGACCCACATACAGGAATTAAGAAAATCTGCCAAGGTTCGACAGAAATCTTTCGTATAATATATAAGAAATTCGTCATGTTGGTACCACATGGAGCAGCTAAACAATAGAGGAGATGTGTTCAATCAAAATTCTCGGGCAGAAGTCCCCGTGACCTAGAGTATAACACATATGTTCAGAGAGAAATACCGAAATTGATTCAAGTCATTGTTAAACAACGAGAAAAGGATGTTGCGCTTCTACTCTTTACCTGCATGTCTATTGGGATAGATAATTGGGAATTTTTGGGGTTTTCTGCCTTTCATATTGCAACATTGGAATACGAAGCACTATATAAGAAAAAATTTTCCTTAAAGATAATTTTTACAGAGGGCGCTAAATAGTCTTACAACTTTAGTCCTTTTGCAATTCACAATAACATGTAAAGTTTTCTTTATCCGTGAACACTACGGAAGCGGAAAATTTACTTTCTGCAGCATTCTATAACAGGAATCAAAAGGAAAACACTCTCTGTGGTATGAATAATCCTTAGCTTTAATCATTGCACCTGTTGAAAATTATATGCGCTTATTTGAATTGTTGTAATTGTCTAAACAATGGAGGAGAACTCTTTTGTTGGACGACCACTCGTATACTTGTATTAGAGAGACTAATATACACGTAAGACAGCTGTTTCATTGCTAGATTGTCTTTTTCGTTTATTGCTGATTTATTGTAGAGCTTATTAAACCAATCACGTAACTTTCTATTTATATTTACGAAGATTATGTGATGTTGAGCATTCTTATTCGGATACTATTCCTAGGACAACTCCAAAACAAAATGCTCTTACAGTTCATAATTTCTTATACGATCAGAATGTCAACCAGTTTAATATTATACAAATTATACAAAGTCTAATATTATATGTTTAACGATTATACAAGTTATTTAATGTTATACAAGTTTGGGAATTAGTCCGATAGTTGCAGTATAGCTATTTGCTTGATTATAATTTCAAGCACTTTTTGTTGTACACACTTCGGATAGAAATTGTCTGTCCCATTAATTACTAAATGTCCTTTTTCCTGTTTCCTTAGCCATAGCTTGCAATTTTAGTATTTTCGATCCTGTATTTCTATGTTATTTTGAATCGTGTTTTGCCAGCATGATATTTAAGTATATATATATATATATATATATATATTGTGCTCTTTGTTAACACAAAATTTTTTTATTCAATATTCTAAAATAAATAAAAGGTAACTCTAGTTTTTGTTTTGCGAATAGAGGATTTTTAAAACTTAATTATTTCTAAAATTTATTTATCTCACTATACAATTTTCAAAATCTTCTTTTTCGGTCATGTGTTCCTTTAAATAAAATTTCCAGATGATACTAATTCTCGTAATTATATTTCAGACTGTTTTTTAAACTCAAATGATTAAAAAGAATTTATTAAATCGAAGTAATTTAGAAAATATTTTGATTTCAGCCATTGTTAATTTATAAGAATAATACTATGTATTCAGACTTACTACATGTATTCAGTTCTTATTTTAAATTTTTCAGACTTATTACAACCTTGATAAAATCATTCAAATATATCACAATCTAATGTAATATTTAAATTTGAAGATTTTTCATATTATAAATGCTATACATTTATATATTTGATTTTCTTTGTGTTATTAATAGAATAATTATATCAGTGAAATATAAAATAGTTCCTTTAACGAATCAGCCGTTAAATAGTTCCTTAACAAGTGCTAATAAATAGAGTAATGACTAACGTCCTTGACCTTAATTTTTGTAAAACACATAATAAAAAATGTTATCTGATACAGTTTTTCTCATACCTGATAATAAATTTGTATACCTCCATTTTTTAAACTCTATTTTAATTTATAATAAACTTTCTACCACACATAATTTAATCATAATTACTTCATAGCAAACAATTTTACATTTATAAACCTATCAGATACTGTTAAATATTGCTTGTTGATTCCAATTTAGTTTCAGAGATTTTTTAATATTTAAAAAACTTTCAGAACACACATAAAATGCTTAGATGTTTCTCTTGGCACAGTGGTTGCTTAACATACTCCATTTTCTTGTTCATTTGCCACTAGAAATGATGCAATTCCGGCGCATTTCTTGGACACTTACCTCTCAAAGTTGCATAATTTCTATTATAAGCTAGCATCTAAATTAAGTGTTTGCAAAACATTTTCTTAATTTTTACAACTTTAAGAAGGAAAAGATTTTGCAATCAGAGTGTTTACATCTTTTTCCATTTTTAAAAAACAACTTAAATAAGAAACGTAATAAACAATGAAAATGAAACTCTTAAAATCAAATTCACAAGCTAATTTAACGCCGATTAGAAACATAATTTTAGCTGTGGACAGCCTGATCTTTCAAAGTTGTTTTAGACTGATTTAATATCCTTAATGTAGAAAGAATTACCATAAAACTTTTCCTTTATATTTGTTAAGAAAGAAGTAACCACGAAAACACTTATTTCATAATTTTAAATAAATATTAAACATTCACAGCAGTTTTCAGTCAGGGAGTTTTGTTGCTTTTTACTTTATTTTTCATGGGATCTAAATCTTAGCTCAAGGAGTCACAAATGTATTTGAAAATGTATTTAATACTTTTAACTTGTCGATTATTAAGAAGATAAAAACTAATCTTGAAATTTACAATATTGTAGTAATTAAGAGATATAGACAGTATAATATGTGTAGAATTTTTTACTGAATATATCTTAATAGATAACACAAAAAATATATTGTTAGTGTTTTTTTTAATAAATACAATGATATTAATAATCTATGTAAGCAAAATTCTGATTCTGTTTCACTAATGGAATTTTCGTGTATGGTTGAATAGAAAATGGATTTAGGAATGAAATGAAATCTGCTTCAGGATGTTTGTCTATGGTTTAACTTAAGAGCAGTATTACATTTCAAGATCTTGATTACGGAACTTATAGTTAATTTAAATAGTAGTTAATGCTGATTTGGGTTCTTAGTATGTTGCTATATTGTATATCGCAGTGTATCTGCATATATATTTTATGCTCAGTATACTCATATATTGCGGTGCAATTATTTCAAACTATCAAACATTTCATTCTAGAACACTTTGCGATTCAAGAATAGAGGCGTTTGATTCTTTTACTATCTCTTAAACCTGCCATCATTTAGTGGTAAAAAAATATTCTGCCAAATTTTGGATGCCTTCTTCTTTCTACATGCTAACATAGAAATTTCTCAAAAATAGAATGTTATTTCTTTTTTTATTTTTGAAAAATAGCATTATTGCTATTCATATCACTGTCTCTATTTCCTATATTCTTTTTCAATATTCTACTGCTAAGCAATGTGTAGAAACATGAAGAAAAGGAGTCCAATACCTAATAGCTTCATCGCTAAAAAGAACTTACAAGCTTTCACCACATCTTTCAATTTGATTTAGCTGATTTATTCATGAGATCTCACTTCGTGAAAAAAATAGTGTTCGAATCAAAACAAATAGTAAAATCATGTGATAGTTTAGATCCCTAGGAGAAGCATCAGAATACTTATATGCTATAAGCATTTCTGATACAATATTTTCAGCAACGAATCGTTATTCAGGCTTAGCACAGAGTAACTGGAAAAAAATAAGATATAAATATGAAAAATTTACAGTGAAAATATTATTTTCATGAGATAAAACTCGGCTTGGAAAGTCGTAATTATTTTTAAATATACAGATGTGCACAAGTTTTTAGTTTATTGGTTATGGCATTTAAAAAATACTAAAATTTATTTATTGAATTTGATTTTATTAACTTGTATTTCATATAATAGCAATAAAATATGTATATAATCTTATTAAAATATAAAATTATACATACAGTGATTTTTATTGTTCATTAAATACCAGGTAGGTTAGTTAATTTCGAAATAACTAAAGTGTAAAAATTAATTCCAGCGACATTTGTCACTAGAATTGCGTTATAGAGCCATAAGCCTACTAGAATCAGATCAAAAAAGTCTGACGTTACAAAAGGGCTATATATCGACCGTTCTTTGTCGGTTCACGAACAAGTTTTCTAATTACTGTTCTCAAGGATCTATAGATATGGGTGAAGAGTAACAGCTTCCTCAGATGATTAGTACTTGAAACACAGCACACGGTGCAACAGGATGGCAACTTCATTCATTTTATATCTGCATTTATTTTTTCAACAGGAAGGACCGTATCAGTCATGACAGTATGCAGAAGACTTCATAGAATAAGTTTGTATGTAAGAAATTGGTATAATGCGTCTCCTTTACTTCCAGCCATAGAAAAGACCGTTTCAGTTCAATGTCTTATCGTGTAAACTCGATTACAAATCATTGGAAATGTCTGTCATTTTAGAAAAACGTCACTTTTTGATTTTACAGAGTGACTCTCGACTTGTTTTTATATGGAGAGAAACAAACATTATATCTTTTTGTAATGTATGGGAAAGGAATATCTATGCGGGAGGTAGTGTTCTTGTACTTGGATGAGTATCTTTAGCACGCAGGCCTCTACCTGATGTCATTTGGAACTCCTAATTTTAAGCGGTACAGAGATGATATTCTAAATCCTAATATCCACTCGTATGCTGACTCAACAAGTGATAGGATTTAGCACAACTAAGATTTAGCGATATCTTTATTTTACAAGCAGATAATTTCCACCCTTATTCTGCATGTCTCAGGTAACAATATCTTGAAGAACAAACTATAGTTCACATGGAATAGTCATTATGCTCTACGAATCTTATTCTCACTAAGTAAGAGTGGGATGCTCTTGGAAGGTGTGTTTTTTTACCTCCAACCCTTCAACAAATCCTACATGACCTTAGAACTATTTTATATCATCAATGAGCGAATCCCCCAATGGAGCTCCTTAACGTCATCATAGGGAGTATGATAAATACTCCAGTCGCTGTCAGACCTTCATTGCTTTTCGGAGTGCTTATACCGACTACTGAAATTATATGTATAACTGATCGAATTCATGACATATTCGTAATTCTCTTGGTGACATAAACAAATATGAACTTTATGTATGAATTTCTGTTATGTTTTTTAATTGTATATATTATTATAAAAGCCATCACCAAATTTTTTTAGTTATAATCAGTTTTCGAATAGTTGCTTAACTTTTGGAAATCAGTGTATTAAAATTTTCTATCAAAACAAACTTAATGCAATTTTATTTACGACAAAAACAATCATCCAACCATGAGTTTTATTAAAGTGTAAAAAAGACAGATACCAAATGTGCACCTTAAACAAATTTTCTAGCATATAATTCTTAGCATAGAAGTATGTTACATATCGAGAATTACTTCATATGACTTTGAAATAATAGTTTTTGAACATTTTCGGAATTTTAGTCAAATATATTTACGACATTATAAGCTTCTTTTATACCTGAAAATTTTATCAGATAGTTCTAATTAATGTTTTGAAAATATGTATGCAAAATAAAATTGGCCAGCAAGAAAAGGAAATTCAAAACGCATTTTTAATTACTGCAGAATTCTGACAAAAATCTATTGGTATTAGATGGGTTAGACTAAAATTAAAAAAGTGATTTACTTCTCTACTCCATAATTTCTTTAAGGAAGAGATTTCGAGTAGCGTTTAAGAGTAAAATGTTTTTCAATGCTGTCATTATATTTTTGAAATATATGTATTTTCATAAACAGAAGAATACATTTTCATTCCGATGATACTAGAGTAATAGCATTATGAGCGGAATTTTTCATTAAAAAGCAGTATTCTAAACTTATAGGAGAAACTTTCACTAAAATGCTCTTTATTATTTGAATTCCACTAATTCAAATGAATCACTTCTTTTCTATAATTTACAAGATTAATATCTGATATCAAAATTCATCTAGACAATTCATTAAAATTTTAAACTGTTAACTTTTTTTATTCTAATTGTAATTGTTTTTAGGATTCAAATAAATACAATTAAAAAAATAACTTGCTATAGTTTACATTCTTGTATATTGGAAATGAATTTTTTTAGTTTGAGAAGCCAAGGTTTTATTTCAAAAAAAAAAAAGTGCTATTTTTGGAAAAATAGCACAAACAAATTTTGCAAAATACTTCTGAAAAGAGCATTGTTATTGATGAGAGAATTTTAAATTTCATTTCTTTGTTTCGATACACAATCAGGCAAAAATAATTTATTTTTTAGAGCAATAAATCTTTATATTTAACCTTTAAAAGTCTGTAATATGTTTCTCATTTTTAAAATTTAATTATTTATTGTTACAGAAATAAAATAACTTATAATGATTTTATGGTGATTTTAAATGAATATATAATGATTTTATAATGATTTATAAGGAATATAATGATTTTAGACAAACATTTATAAATTTATGCGATGCTCTAGCTAAATACTCTTTCTTGTATCACCATTTTTATTTAAATTTTTTAAAAAATTATTTAAAATTTTCCTTTTAAATGTAAAATTAATCATATAATTAAAATTATTATTTAAAAACTTGAATATTGACAGAATTTATTATTAAAATATTTGGGAATATTTTTAGAAAAAGAATGCTTTAAAATCACATAAGTATAACTCCATCGTAAGGAAAGCTTCAAATAAAGGATATTTTTCAGTTATATCTGAGAGTATTTTTTTTAAATACTTATCAAATTATTTTCATTGCTAATCATTTATTTAAGCACGTAAATAAGCACGCTTAAAATACAGAATGTTTTAGTTATTTCAAAAATTTGTGATATTCTGTCATAATGAAAAATTAACCTAAATCTCGTTTTAAGAGCACTATTTACTATACTATTTTTTTTAATATTTATGGAAACGAGATATTTATTAAATTAAGTTAATTACTAAAATATTTCAATAGATATTCATGCTAGTAATCCTTCATTTAATAGCTTATTAAATGAAATATTTCAATGACAAATCTCTTCTTAATGAGAAACAAACAATTGGCGAAGTCGAAAAAAAATTAAGAAACAAAAGACCATATATATGATATTAAATCTACATTTTTTAACAAAAGCATTTTTTTGTCTCTTTGCTTTAATTTACTAATTATTTATGTGTTCGTTTTGACAAAATAAAATTGTTAGCAAATTGCATTTTTCAAAAGGAAATTTTTCAATTCTGTCGTAGAAATAATATTTAAAACTCATATTTGCCTCATATCAATAGCGTTTACAATGGACAAATATTTTTCATAATACAAATTGATATAATTTATATTATAAATACAATCTACAATCAAGTTTTGGAATTATATTGACAGAAAAAGTAATTTAGCAATTTTTAAAGTAATTATTTAGTTTTTTAAAGTAATTTAAGAAACCTATGATATTTAGTATTTTTAAATTGCCAACTTATAGGCTAAAACTTATAAGTTGACAGTTTAAAAAACACTAACTATCAAAAAAGTCTTTAAGTGGATGAGACAAATCGAGTCAAATTCAAAAGAGCTAACGGTGATTTATTTAAGATACCAACTGTTCGAAAAAGACAGCAGTAAGTATAACATTGAATTAAAGTTTGTTAAATTTATATGTGACTGTTCTTCAAAATTGTGACAAAAAAACAGGATTTTCAACTGCATTTGTAAGGGAATAAATTTCTTTTTTATTCCTGTTAACTTGTACTCAAAATAGATTGTTGAATTCATTACTTTATACGCAAAGGTTTGGAGAGTAATATGTTTGAATTTTTAATTAAAAATTCTTATAACACTTTTCATTTTAATGAAATGTTTCAATTTCTAAAAAAATGTAATTAAATTTTCTACAAACATAACAACTAAACTTAAAAAATGAAGCAACATTTAAAAAACAACTTCTTACATTAAAACTTGACAGTGAAAATTTAATGTAACTCTCGTAGTTGAACAGTGTCGTTTGAATAACACAAAAATGTTATTTAAAATGACTTTGATTTCTTCATTTTAAATTTTTTTTAAATATTCATATATGTAATTCAATAACTGTTTACACCTAAATTGAATATTTAGGTATTAAAAACAGTGAAACTTTTATTGTTATGTTTATTAAAATAATTGAATTAATAAAGTATTAAGCAAAACATTTAGTTAAAAATAAATGAATAGTAATATATACTTAAGCTAATATTCATAATTAAGGGATGGGATGAAAGATTTAATTTATTCCTTCATAAATAAGTCAGAAATTTAAAACAGTATTCATCAAAAAATAAAACATTCACTTGCTTTATTATGTAATGGTATAAGATGTAAATTATACTATATTACACTTTCTATATTGTTTAGTTGTTAACTTTACTGTTTAGTTTTTTTTAATTTATTTAAAATGTTCTATTTACTATTGATGTAAATATTTTCTTCGGACTATAGATAAGACTTAATTCTTAACTTGTTTTATTTCCTAAGTTAAAAAAACTAATGAAAATGAGGCTTTTAAAACTATTGTTTAAAATACATTAAAGAAAATAGTAATTCATTGTTGTTGCATGAGGTCTTAGACGTATGTAAAAATATTATTTTGAATAAACGTTGTAACTATACTGCATAATAACTTATTGAACGTATAAAAATGGTAATATAGAATAGCATTTTCTATATGTTAATATAACTTTTAAATTTATATTAATATAACTTTTAAATTTTTATTTATAAATTTAAATTTTAATTTTTACAATTAAAACAATTTTTTACAATTACAATAATTCTAATGAATTTAAATTATTTAACTGAAAATCAAATATATCTCTAGAACATTTCTATAAGTCCAATTTTTTCATTATAGAGGTCATACACAAAATTTTGAAATTTAGAAGAAAATATTATATGATATAAATCAACATTTTCGTAAAGTTTTGTAGTTATAATAAGTGTATAGTTAGTTATTTGATATTTAGTTTTAAGTAACTATTTTTCTAGAAAAAGTTATTTAAAACCTTTTAATAATAATTGTTTTCAGTGTACTTTCAAATAAAATTATAATAATATTTATTAATTTTTCAGTGTAATATTAAAAATTTAATATTTTTTTATTCACAGATTTTAAGTATACACAACTTAAATAAAATTTTTGAATACGTATTTTTTAACATCATCGTAAATTAGTTAATTATATTCGTATAATCAATAACTGAAAAATAATCAAACTCTGATTATTTATTTTTCAAAGACATTTGTTAGTTATCTACACGAGATATTTATTTTACAAAGTCTTCACAAATCTATATAAAAATAAGATGTGAAATTTTTTTAAAATAAGCTATGTAAAAAAGTAACATCTTTTAAGTAAAGTATGAAAATATGCATTTCTTTTTTTAATCAATACAATGTCAGTTACATATAAGTTAGACATTTAATATCAATATTTTACTATTATATTTGATTCATTAAGAGAAATAAAAATGTAGAGAAAGGTATTTTAACCCGTTAAATCTTGTGAAGTAGATATTGACTAGCAGCTTTAAATACATTCAAGTAGTTGTTTTTATATGTGATTCAATCAAGTTTTTATATGTGATTCAAAAAAAAAAAAGAAAAATAAGAGTTTCTCTCAACACGATTCAATCAAAGTGAATCGTGTTGAGATAAACTCTTATTTTTCCCTTTTTTAGGGAACATTGTTAAGAAAAATACTAACTCACTTGTCGACTTCGTTATTGGACACAATTTGAAGTAAAGAAATTTTTGCTCACATATAATGTCTTATAAAGCCAGATATAGTTAGATTAGAATTGAATCTTAGTAAAAATTTAATTTATTTTAATGCTTTAATAAAAAGACTGATTTAAATCGTTTTAATGCTCTTTATAATTAATAATATTTGTAATCAAAACCAAAGTAGATCAAAAATTTTAAACATACTGCTTTTTATACTTTAAACGAGATTCTTTTTTTAATTTTTCTCCCATTAAAGTAAGTAAAACTTCATTTTCTTTCCATAAAATAATTTTTTTTTATTTCTCGGCTTAGAAAAAAACTTTTTAATGATTACATTTTATTCATGACTTTTGAAATTGCCCATCAGAAATGGAATAAAAACTGAAATTTACTTTAAATGTGAAAAATACACGAAGCCTATTTATATTTATTAAATTATATTTTATAAAATTATATATTCTTTAAAATATTTTCATTAAATATTATCTGAGAAATATTTTGAATATAGTTATTTTTTTAAATTCATTGTATAAATTTCTGTGAATCCATAATGCTGTAGCTAACAAAACTCTTATTTTTAATTTGTAAAATAATAGATAATAAAAAAATCCCCTTAATCCTGATTTAAGCTCTTAGAAAATTTTAGAAAAAGGTATTATCCAGCTTTTAAAACAATTTCAGGGATTACTGAACGAAAATCAATCGCATTAATACAATATAAGAGAAAATAAAATTGTCCAGTAAAAACTCCAGCGAAAAGACGTATATTTACTCGGTAGGAAATGGTGAATTAGTTTCCCAGCAGCTGAATTATTTGTAATATAACTCTAGAGACTTAAAACTCGAGTTTTTGTCTTCCTGATTGTAAGTAAACAGAAATTTGTCTGTCTAACAACTTTTTCCTGGAGAAACATCTAATTCCAAATTATTGAAACAGGAAAACAGGATTAAGGATATTTTAAATTATAGGAAAATATACATGTATATTAAATTTTTTGGTAGCCTATATTTATCACCAAATTTAAAACTTCAAATTTATATTATACTACAAAAATTAAAATATTAACTAATAGAAATAAAAAAGAAAGAATTAAGATAAAAGAAAATAAAATTAAAATTTAATAATAAGAAAAAACAATATGAATACACAAAAGGAAGTAAGTATCAACATAGTCAATTTCATTTAGGATTGTTGACCACGTGAGCACAAACGTATTGTTTTCTTGAAAACGGCACAAGGCAAAAAATGAGTAATAAAAATTCGTTGAATATATTAGATTATGTGAATAAATTTTTGATAAAAAATAATTTTGTTATTAGACATCAAGTTTCATAAAGCATTCTATTTTGAAGCATCTTTTATAAGTAACTTTATTCCTATGTTACAAATTATTTAAACGGAATATACGTAAGCACTCACTTTGATTCTATAAAGCAAATATATAAGGTCACGTGTATGACGTTTTATTGGATAATCATCAGAATCTAGTTGCCAACTAGAGTATTAATTACTTTCTATGTCACCAAGCTTTATTGGTAAATGGGTGCGGTTGGCTACTACATTGTCCATCATTACATGAATTAATATGAATTACACTAACCACAATATACATGAATTACAGTGTTCTGTTGGGAGGCGATGACGGAAATCATACATACTTGGCATGCGCTTGGATCAAGAAATATTAAATTCTCTGAAAATTTCCTAAATTATAATGCTCCATTTCTTGATCTCCTATTACTTATCCTCTCTTTGGAATGCTGATAATGTCTTCAACGTAATCATCGTCACGATTTTATGTTATCTCAGATGAATAGCCTGAATACAAATGAAATTATTGATATGGACTGATTAAATCTAAAATCCATCTTACTATAATTGTTTTATAAATACACTTCCAGGAGATAATTGATAAACATTTGATATTTATGAATTACATTGATCATGTAATTCATAAATATCAAATGTTTATCAATTATCTTCTGGATGCCACTTGTGTGAAATTCTTATGGTCCGACTGCAGAATTCAACAGTAAGGGGAATCGCTCTCATTTACGCCTAATTTACCTAGTGAAACTATTTATACTGAAATAATCTTTGACCACTATCTGTTAATAAGATTCTAATGTCAAATCTTTGGTTTTATTTGGTAAAAAATTTCTCTGCTCTCTGCGTTGACTTCACCTGATAGCGGTTCAATATAAAAGACATTTAATGATGAAAAATATTAACGTTGTGATATAGCTAATAAATACAATTCAAAATATTTAAATAATTATATTTTATTATTATTATTAAAGCTAGATTAATAACAACAAACTTAGTTGATGATTAGTTATTGCAATTTTTGAGGATGTTTAAATTTATTTTCTAATATGTTGTAGAAATTGTAATTAATAAACTTTATAATTTAATATTTCAATGTTTATTTAAATGTGATATTACAAATTTGTATTCAAGCAGTGATGATTAATAATTAATTATAGTAAATCCTTTACATAACAGTTAAGAAGAATTATAAATGCGAGATATTAAGTTAAAAAAATTATATAACACAAATATCAAGAAATATTTTTTTTTTATTTTGTCTCTTTAATTTAACCGTTACCTTCCTATTTGAGAAATACTTAAAATTATAATATATATAGATAGATATAGATATTTATATTTATGTAAACAATATGAGAGTGGGTAGTTGCGCATATATATTTTATTATATGTATTTATATTAAAATCTATCCTTTTTTCCCAGATGTCAAAGTAAAAATATAGAAACAAGACCCATAATTAGAATTACGTAAGATAAATTCTTACGAATATTTCAATATATCAAAATAAACCTAGTTATATAATACATGGGATTAAATTGTAAAATGGAAAGAAATTTTTGAAAATAACATTATAAATAAAGATTTTGCGTACTCTTACGATATGCAAAATTAGAAAAAAGATAACTATTTTAATAAGTTTGAATACAAAAGTATTCTTTTAATTTAACAATTTATTAATAAATTATTGACTTTAATTCAATTTATTTAGCAAAAACAAGGTTAAAATATGAAATTCATTTCAATAAAAGGAGTCACGTGTTTTGTTGTATTTGTTATATTTACATTTACAACAATGTTGCATTTAGAGAGCATATTTAATCGTAAAATTATTTATACGTACTGAAATTAAAAAAGAAATTCCTTAGGTTCAGTATATATATTTTCAAATCAAATCCAGAACAACTCATCGGTTTACCAATTCATGTGCTGTTTATTTATTTTTTTTAAACTTGATGTTGCATAATGATATTGTTTGATTAAATGATATGAAACTAGGTAAAAGACAATCCTGAAAAATTTGAAGAGGAAGAACATTATAATATATTTTGTCTACATTTTTAATAACTTGCTTAAATATAATCATAGAAGAAAAATTATAATTGACATATCATTGAAATGTTAAGTATATTCAGGAATTAGAAATATTTTTATCAAACCGTTATTTGAATTTTGTTTAATTCCATCACACGTCTAACATCTATAAAATCGTATGTCACACGTCTATAAATCAATTTTTTATATTATTTCTTTTAATATTGCATTTAAAAATCATGATGTGAAATAAAGTATAATACTAAAAAAATTACTAAAATAACCGGTTTAGTTTAACCACAAATTAAGGCATTGATAAGTCATTTTTTGAGGAACAGTAGATGATATAAACTTAAAAGTAATAATGTAAACTTAATTTGCGTGCGTATGTGAAAAAATATTTTTTGTAATTAAGTTTTTCTATGAAATTATAAAATAAATCTCATTTTCTTGATAGAAATGTTAAATACAATATCTAAGGAAAAAAGAATTTATATGATGCTTAGAATGGTTATACGAAGAAATTACCTCAAAGCATTAAAACGTGATAACATGCTAAATAATAAATAACAATATCATATTTTTATTTTCCAAATTATGCGAGTTAATTTTTCAAAATGCAAGCAAACCATTGTAATATATATCTAAGTACACTTCTTAAAAATGAAATAAAATTTCTTACTTTAAGTTAAGTAGAAAAATTTTTACTATTTTTCACATGATTGTATCAGATATGAAGGCAAGGAAATAACATTCGTATTTTCGACATCATCAGTTGACGTGTTTATCCATTTTATACGAAACGCTTTCATTTGTTATTTCATAAAAAAGCATCAGACTTTCGAAAGCTGTGACATAATGGTTAAATTTCTCTCTGTTTTTCCGTAAATAAAATCCTGCCTTCTGATTCCTATGATTTACATATTTCATCTATTTCCTTTTTCGATGTCATATTGTTTCCCGTTTAAAATTTTGCTTCGATCAAAAAGATCTTTTAAATATTCTTCATGATAAAAAGGATCTAATTTAGACATAAATTGAAAAAAAAGGATCAAATAAAATGAAGAATATTATGCTTTAGCAAAAAAAAAAAAAAAATTAAAACATTCATTATAAAAATCTTATAATAATTTTATCATTTTTCATTAAAAATATATTTTTTATTATTATTAAGTTATTTTGTCTTTTAATCATTTTAATTGGAAAATGATTCTTACTGAATTCTATTTTCACTTTTATAGATTTGTACTTTCAATCAAATTAGTTTCTAGAATTAAACTTAGTATAAATAACCTATTAAACAGATTAGTTTATTATGTACTCATAACTTTCGTGGAATATATAACTGCATTTTAAAAATGTGACTAAATGAAATTTAATGTAAATTATATATAAGAAAAAAGGAAAGAAAGAAAATGGAAGCATGACCCACCTCCACATTTTCAATATACATATTTTCATATTTTCTTTTGATATTAAAATTACACAAAACATTAAAATAACCACTTTTTAATATACAAATTCTTCCTATTTACTACATTCAAGATTTAAAATGGATTTTACAATATTCCTTTGACATGAAAACTTACATTTTGTACCTATTAGCTTGAAATTTATATCATCAGCATATAGAAAAAGAATAATGTATACTAAATACTAATAATATGATTTCCCAAGAATAGTTTAATAAAAGAAATTTCAAAAAATTAGTTTCAATAATTTTACAAATAACTATATATTAAATTAAAAATTATTTACTGTTAGATATATCTGTTGCATCTAGAATTTCCATGAAATTTGTATTTTTTAACATCAGTTAACTTTAAATGATGGAAATTTTTAATATTTCATTTGAATACAATGATAAATTCCTGGTAAAGTTCAATATTAATTAAATACTTTAATCTTTTTCATAACTTTTATTGTCATTAAAAGCTTTGTTTCCCCAATAGTACATTTTTGACTTATTATATTGCAACTTTTGACTATATGTATGCAAGAAAAATTTAATTTATGAATAGGAGAAATCCAAAAAACTTGTTTTTTATGAAACAATGTGAAAAATTTTAAGCTACTTTTAATCTCTCAAAATACCTCTCAATAATTTTACTAATATATTTTCACATAATTTCTCTTTATGACTACTTTCGAAATTTTAAATCAACAGAGAATTAATTAAGAAACTTATATTTTCCAAATCTAATTCACTTTTGAAGGGATATTTAACAGTAAATCAAAATTAAATTAATCTCTAATTTTACTCTAATAATTTATAAAGACTTCCTACAACACCAAATTACTTTCATTAGTAGATTACTTTCATCGTATTTTTCATTTTAAATTCTTCTAATTTTAAAGCATTGAGTTTCAGCAATATATTAATGATTAGAGTCTTTTCAAAATGTAAATTTTATTCATTTATTTAAACGAATTTTAATCATGTCTTACTTTTGCTGATAATTTTCCTTTCATTTTATTACTAACAAACTTCTGAGTTTTGCTTGATTACTCAGTCACTACAAAGCTAGTAGTTATACATGTAGAGGATGCATTTTTATTTTCCATATTCTAAGTTTATTGATTCATTTTCATCATTAAGCAAACACTACTTTTCTGTGTAATTCATTAATTCTATGGTTTGCTATGCTTTTTCATATTCCATTAGTAGAATCAAATTTTATATCAAAACAGATATATCATAATTATTCTAGCTCTGACTTCCTGATTTACTTAATATGATGAATTAATTAATCATTTTATAGGAATTTTCTTGATACAAATTTCTCAAATATATCTATATAACTATGATTATTCCTGTATTTATTATATTATTTATTTTCCTTATCACTTTGAACCTTCAGATAGATGGACATCCAAAAACAGTAATCCAGTTTTCGATTATAAGAATAGGAATTAAAGCAAGAGAACAATGTTTTTCATTCACAATGTAAAATCTTGCAAAGCATTTTTGTAAAAATTACTTGTTAATAAATTTTATAGTTATTTATTTTATAATTATAAATAACACAAAGTGGTTTTAAAATATTTTTTCACATTTTACTTTTTTTACTTATTGATTTTATCTTTTCATGTTGCGACAGTTAATAATTAAAGGAATTTATCTATTGAATACAAATAATTTAAAAAACTTAATTAGCAATATTATAGTTGGAAAACGTATATATATATATATATATATATATATATATATAATCTCGTTTTGTAATATTAAATCCCAACAGATAAATTTCTAACAGGTTTTTATTTTCAATGAATGATATAATTAACACTCTTTTGACATTCAGTGTGCAAATGTTCAGTGTCAGGTCAATCAAAATCAATATATTTTCCAGCAAATTATGTGAACGCATTTCGGAAATCATTTAAATATTCATATCTTTTGCTGCTGAAAACTACTATTGTTATAGGAATAAATACAAACCGATGCTCATAATGAAGCTAGTATAGTAAGCAAGGAAAATAATTTTCTCAGAGTTCATCTGATAAGGTGCCGTCTAGATTTATTATGTTGCAGAATAACGCCTTAATTGGTAACAATTGCTGAGCACTTTTCGATAAAGAGATATAAAGAAGATATATATATAGTTATTCCCATTACAAGTCAAAATTCCCAGTTTGCTTAGCACTAGAAAATGAATGACTCAATAGGTACTCCGCAAACTCAAAACATTTCACAAAACACAAAATACTATATTTTAGGCTATAAACCAAACTTAATCTAACTTCAAGTCACTACTTTTTGCATTTCGGGTTACAAGGAATCCCATTTCAATCCAACGAGCATAAAATCAAGATACACTTTTATATTGTGCTGCTGAAACCAAAAGTTTCATAACGTTGATCACTTAACTTTGTTTTCCTTGAACAGATTGTGCTAAACGCAATCAACTGTTTTGCTTAATTTACCTATATGTTGTAATTTTTTGTGGATAGTAAACCAAAAACAATTATTAATATTTAACTGTCTCATTTGTCATTATCTACTTTTTGTTACTCTTTCACATAGAAAAGAAAAGATTAAATTAACAATTTCAAGAAAATTATCTTTGATCTTAAAAGCGTCTAATGCATTTTGATAAATAGCGCTAACGTTTTTAGTAGAAACTGTTTCGTGTTATCTGCGTGAAACTCAACAGCCATAGAATGCTGGACATAAACTCCTTTTAGCCACCATTTGCTACATCTTTCACCATTAAAGGAAAGACATTAAGATTTGATTATTTACTAATAAGCTAGTTGGTAATCTAATAATGTCTTTGATGCAACTTTGAAAAACACAATAAAGAGATAAAGGACAATCAAATATTAATATGTGTAAAAACGACATTACTTTCTGGTTCCCGTAACAAAAAATAGATAAGGAACTGAAAAATAAAAATAAAAAGCATAAAGCGGTAAATGTTATAAAATTTAAAAGCAAAAGGTTCTGTTTTTATTTTTAATAATAATAACTATTAAAAATAAAAAC
>JAPDSC010128132.1:0-49488 GCA_026290005.1 Latrodectus geometricus
TTATTTTCAAGAAATGTCACTTTTCCATTTTATTTTCAAGAAATGTCCTATAATTAAATTCATTTTAATAAATATGCTTTGTTATTGTTCTTTTTAAAATGTTAAATGATTTTCATGTTATATTATTCATAATATTTATAGATTAAGTATAAAAATTTTCTTGTATTAATAATTAACCAACACTAGCTCTAAATATAGTACATGTTTAATTTCTGTTTCCTAAATACATTTAATGTCAAGTTCCTTGTTTTAAATTCATTTTATTGGTGTGTATATAAAAATGTTCATTCCTTTTTTTAAATCATTTTTTAAGTTTTGATTAAACAAAATTGAAAATAGCAAAGCACAGTGTTATTAGCTAGTAGTAATTTAGTGTAATTAGCTAGTAGAAAAATCTTTATTCTTAACAAAATAATATATATATATTATTGTTGCAAATAATATTTATATATTATAAGTATTTTATATGGTAATAAATAGTTCATGAAATATTGTGCTGTATATACTTTACTATTAGACTTTGAGTATTTTCCAAATTGATAAATTTATTAATATGTGAATAAAAATAATATTTATACGAAAAATGTTTAAATTCATTAATATTTTTGCTACAAATATTTGATTGATAATAGTGTTAGTGGAACAGAAACAATTTATGAAAGAATAAATTTTACATCAGAAAGTTAAAGAATTTCAATAATTGCATCAAATTGGAAATTATATCTTATGTGTATTGAAATAAATAAGTTTAAGATGATAATCTTAAAAAAATGAGTCAATCTTAAATTATTTCGAACTTTATAATCTAAATTTAAATGCCCACTTTTTGGAAAATCTCTTGCTTAAGAAGTATATTTTCTAAAAGCTTGTTAAATGACAAAAATTAAAATCAGTTTGTTAAAAAAAAACTCCAAATAATTTAGCATTTAATAAAAGCAAAACACTTTTTTAAAAAATTTTCAATGATAGTGAAATTTTTTTAGGGACCTGAAGCTTTTTTTCAAGCTCAAGAAGAGGTTTATCGTGTTTTGGAAGAGAATTATTATGCTTCCTTTATTGTCAGTGATGTTTATCATAAAATGCTTGCTGATGTAGAAAAACAAGGGATTGATTTTATGCAAGAATTACCTGGTAAATAGTATGTGTAATGTAGTTTTCTAAAATAGGATTATATTTCTTCATTATTACATGTTTAATAATGTTACATAATACTATTAAAATAAAACAGTTATATCCAACTTCATATATATTTGTTAAAATAAATTATTAATTTTATAAAAAATAAATTAAATAGGGAAACTTTACAAGATTCAAATTGTAATGAATATGCAGTTATTAAGTAAGGAATGTTACTTGTGTGATTTATTTTTCTTGTAATGAGTCAAAATTTAAACTAATGAAAAAACATTCAACAAATGTAGTAGAATACAATTACAAATGTATTCTTCATACCTTTCCTCTATTAGGATAAATGGCATTTAATAATAATAATAATAAAGGAAAATTTTAAGGAAACAAAATTGTAAAAGTGTGAAACTCTATAATTTACAAAGAAACAGTTAACAGTTTTAAATTCTGATAAATTATGAAACAGTAAGAATTTACTGTTTCATAATTATTTATTATGATACAGTAAGTTCATGCGGTTTCATACTAAATAAAATCACTATACAAAAAAAAACTTATATGTAAAAAAATTATGGGATATTTTTATAAACTGTAAATATATTCATAATGAAAAACCAAATCGCAAAGCTTATTGTTAATGAGATAAAAGGTTAAAATTGCTGCAGGGGGATATAGAGAAGATACAATTCATCTAGTCTTGGTGAACTTAATCATTTCTAAATAGCCGAAAGTTTTGATTTAATAAATCAAATGTAAAATGTTTGTAAAACAAGTTATAGTAGTAAAAATATTAAAATTAATTTTTTGTCATAAATTTTATTTTTTTGCATTAATAGTATGATATACACTTGCTTTTACAAATTTACTTAGGAGGAGAACAAGATAATTTTAATGCTCAATTTTTGAATAATCTATTCTAAGTAATAATTCAGTTAAATATTTAAAAAATAATTTAACCAAATGTACAAGTAAGACTTTTTCAGTGAAAACTTGGCATAAAATAAATTATTTTGTAACTAGTGACTGTAGAAACTAACATTTTATGTTAACAAATCAATAAAACATTCATTAAAAATTTAGCTGAAGAATGCAACAAAAATGAATTTTCATTATGCTAATTTGTATTACATAGCTAACCAATGTTCTATTCAAGTTGATTTCATTAGAAATCATAATTATGATAAAAAAGTAACAAAATTAACAATTCAATTTTTATTGCTGAGGTTTTAATTTAATGTGTTGAAAAAAATCTGTTATAAAAACTAAAGCATCACTAACTTATTTAGAAAAAAATTAATTTGAACAACTTAGTTTTACATTGTGTTTTTATTTTAGAGTTTGTAATATATTTTTTATATTATTAAATAAATAAGCCAATATAAAGTTATATGTAAATTATTCATACAAGGGACAACTTAATTTACACATAAACAAATGCATAATTATTGAACTATTTTGTTTGTATACGTTTTTTTTTTAAATCTCAAACTCAAATTCATTAAATTTTCTGTTATGTTCTGATTTAGGAGGATCTTTTTTCAGTACTATGGCCTATTCATAAAATAATGTAATCATTTTCAAAAATGAACAACACATTTCACACATTGCTGTTTAGTTGTATATCTATAGCAAATTTTGAATATAAATTTACTAACAAAAATAATTACTCTTAATTTTTTTAATGTTTTTCTGTTATCCAAAAATTATATATCTGCAGCTCCTTTCCATTTATATTTTTAAACTATGCCTAATGTTTGTAAAATAATTTCTTGTCTGCTTATTTTCCATGATTAATGAGAAATACTAAAATGACCTCTTTTTGCTTTCATTTTGCGATTTTTTGCTCAAAGAATAGTTAATAAAAGACATCACATTATCAATAATTATAACTTAGCTCAGAAAAAATTATAGTTGTGTGTGAGTGCCAATATTAAGAAAAAATTTGTATGTAATTTACAACTTTATTAGAAAGTCATATAACATATGGGTACCAAACTGGCAGCTGAATGGTTAGCACTCTAATTTCAAATTTAATTATTTGTAAGTTCAATTGCCATCATTGGATAAGTATTTGTAATCTACTGAAAGCAATAAAAACTATATATGCTGATCAAATTAATTGTAATGTATAAAAAATGTCTACAGAATGATAACCAAACCATAATGTGTGTTAGACATAAAAAATTAAATTTCTTTAGTTTGAATAGATTAATAAAGAAAGTAAATGGAAAATTAAAGAAAGAATAATTTGTTACAAAAAATATGTTTATATCTGCGAAAACATTTTGATGATATTTAGATGAATATGTGTGTACACATGTATAATTGTGTAATTTAATGTTAGAAAAAATTACATTTCTTACAATAGTTGATGTGACATATACACCTGGAAAGGAAATGTAAGTGAAGTGAAAATGTGTATGTAATGTTTTTATATTGAATGCATGTCATTATTTTTTATTATTATTATTTTTAAATTCATTTTACTCTTGCATATATAAGATCTCTTTTGTCTGCATTTGGTGGAATTTCTGTGTCAAATTTTATCATACAATGCTATTTTATGCTTTCCTTTCTACCAAAATTTGTTAATGTTGATTTTTAGCATCTCAAAATATTTTAGCTAACTTTATCCATTTCTTTGTTGAAAATGTATATGCTGTCAGTTGAAAGGAATTTATTGTACACTCTATTGTAATTCTTTTCTGTCATAGGATTATTTCATGAGACAATTGGTTAATTCATTACATATTTATAAACCCAATGTATTTTTTCCCATTAATTGAAATGATTGCATATTTATCTTTGCTACTTACTTGTTCACCAAAATACTGCTTAATATATTTTACAGACTGTTTTAAAAATCGCTTACAATTTTTCTAGCATTATGGTTTTCATTTCTGCTGTTAATTCTGTTGCTGCTTTCAGAGTATTATACTTTTGCTGATTTAAAAGATATTCTTGAATTTGATTACTCAACATAAATATTATTCATGAGAAAATTTTTATGTTATGTTCCTCATTTATCTTCACTAGAAAAGATTTTCAACAATATCAAATACATAATATTGACTTGTTTATATTTTAAGACATTTTATTATATTATCATTTTATGCTTTATTATATTTAAAATTATCGTGAAATAATACTTTGAATGTAGTGTTGGAAACATAAAACACTGTACAGTTAAACAGAAATTAATAATTTTAATTTAGAACTGTCATTGTTTTAAAATGAAACATTTCTTGTAAACATAATCTGTTTATAAACCACATTTTATATTTTAATTAGTATGTAATAAATTAAAATAAGATATGTTGCTCATATTATGTTATTGAAATTACTTTTGTTAATATACACCGAATAATCAAAAGTAACCTAAATTACTTTTAAGCATGAAACATATTTTTTTTTATTATTTACTAATTTTTTAGATGAAGTACAAGGATTTGAAATTCCTGAATGTATCGAAATAGAAAAATTGCCTGAATCTACCGATGTGTCTGTATTTGATCATTCCAGTTATGCTCGATCACAGTTAAAACTTTTGACTGAAAAAATTAGCTACAAACGGCAAGCACTAGATGCTTTAAGGACAAATTCTAAATGTGAAAAAAGAGTAATAATTTTTGTATTCCTTTATTTTTACATCCTTCTTTTAAAAAAATTTTTTGAATAATGTAGATTAGGAGTACTTTTAAAATTAAACATATTAGAACTATAGTTGTTCACCTTTGATTTAATATTCAGATTATATTTGTATTCTAGTTAAATGTGTGTGGTATAAATATGAAAATTTCAAAGTAAGTACCCTCAACTTTGACTGAGATAAATATATTTTAAACTTGTCATTCATGAGTGTAGCTATTTAAAAACATATATAAGATAATTTGTTGAAAAATATTACTTTTTGAAATTATGTTAAATTTTATTTATATGGTGTGTATAATACAAATGCTTATATTTAAAAATTCACTGTTATCATAATTAACCTTTATTAAGAATCATTATTTGGGTAAAAAAAACTGAAAGAAAAAGCTTTCAATTTCATTTATGATTCTTTATTATCATTAATCAAAGAAAGTCAGATCCCTGCATCTAAAAACTTTTGATAAAAAAAGTTATAAGTTAGTTTTAGGGGAAAAGATTTAATTACTGTTTATATTTTTTTAGGCTTTCTATATATAGAAATAGTTTTTTATTATAAGTGCAAACCAGACACACTCAGTAACAAAAAAAATTGATGCACCTAGAAGAAATTTTGTATTCATAAATGTTTTGACCAAATATGCAAATGATTAAACTTTACACTATTACATACAGCACAGATCATCAATGAGGAGTTATGGTCTGGGATGATATTTTCCTTGAAAGCCAAATCCTGTTGGTCATCATTTAAAGGTACACTTACACCACATGTTACTATGAACTGCAGCTTGACAGATACTGCCTTGGCCAGCCAGATCACTAGATTTCTCTTCCATTGAGTATGTCTGGAATATGATGGAAAGGCAACTATATCTATATTATAAAATGTTGTTGACCTAACCCTACACTTGGAGCAAATTTGACAAGAAATATTATGGAGACCATGTAGGAGCTTTATCAGTCTATTCCATAATATGTGGCAGCTTTAATGCAAACTAAAGGTGGATCAGCACCTTATTGAGCTTGTTACATTATAACTATGTAACTCTGAAATATATTATATTGCTCTGAAATTTTAATCATTTTCTACTCTGTACATAATCTTCCTGCTAACCAATTTTTGTCTCTATTGGACAATTTCTTCTTGGTGTGCCCATTTTTTCATTATAGAGTGTATATAATTTATTGATAGATTCAGTAAACTGCAAATGTTTAATTACTTTGATTATTAATGTATTTATGGGTTCATTTTAATGGTATGCTTCATAAATAGTACTAATTTAAATTAGGTATATGATGTGTTAATTATAAAATATTTTTAAATTCATTATATATATATATATATATATATATATATATATATATATATATATATATTTATATATATATATATATATATATATATATATATATATATATATATATATATATATATATATATATATATATATGGTGTCAAAATTATTTATATATGATTAATTAGAGTTTTTTATTAATGAAAATTTGTTTCATTTTAATTATGAGAAATAATAAATATTGTGATGTGTTTTATGTATATATAGGTACAGGTTAAATTAACGTTTAATTTAATAATCATTTAACATGAATAATTTTAATGGTAATAACAGTGGTAATTAAATTAATTCAAATAATTTTTAGGTAATACTGATGATGGAAAAAGAAATAGCAGACTTGGTTTTGGAACAAAATATGCTTGAAAATCATATTGAAAAGACTGAATTGTGGATAGAATATTTAGGAATTTGGCAAGCTACTATAATGGAAGCATTGGTAAAATACAAGTTTAGTTTTGATATTATTTTATAACTTACTTAAAAATGTTAGTTTTTTTTTTTTTTTTTTTTTTTTTTTTTGTTTTAGCTATGCATTAAATAAAATGGTAATTTCTCATTTAAAATCATTGGACATAATTTGGTCAATGTTTCTTTTTGTCATTTAATTGGAAACTTATTAATTTGAAAATACTAACAGTTCCAAAATTATTAGAAATGAAATATCTCCTCTTTTATTTATCATTTTTTAATACATTCTATAAGTTTTTGTTTTTTTACTATTCAATACTTATTATTAACCCTTAATGGTTGCATTTCATATTTTGACTATGCCTATGTTATATGGAGTATTTCCTTAGTGTATATTTGATCTAGAAAAATTATTATATTTTTAAAGAAAATGGTAGAATTTCTTATGTGGAAAATTATTTTTATATTTGTTCAAATAGATTAAAAGAATGTTTACTTTATATAGGAAAAGAAAGAAAATGACAAATTGGTTCCATATTTTGTGATAAGAGTTCACTTAGCTAATGATGCTGAATTTGTTTCTAACAAAATGTCTGGTTGGGTTGTATCACGAACCTTGCAATCTTTTCATAGTTTGCATCAAAAACTTGTTCCTGTAAGTAACCCATTGCTGTTTGTATTCATATATATACACATACAATCCAGTCACATTAATGTTACCATCTGTCAAAAGTCAGAATAAACACCTTTCATAGAGGGGATTGTTGCAAGGCATGCTGGAGGAGAATCAATTCGATCAATCCTGCACCCAGCTGCAGTAAATTTATCAGATGAGTTTGCTGGCCAGTGTTGAAGTTAAACTCATCTTGGTGCTCTTTGACCACATACGTAAATGCCAAGTTATTCAAGTTTTGTACGTGCTGACAATGTGAGGTCACATTGTCGTGCTGGTAGAATGAAGAAAAACAATGCATTTATGGGAGGACATGGACAGCAAGGACAGATTCTTACTTGTATTGATACATCATGCCTTCCACAATAATGAGTGAAACCAGATAATGCCAGGAAAACATTATCCAGACTATAATGATGCTACGTCCTGCCTGGATCATTCTGGCAATGGTTGCAGGTTGTTTGGTTTCAGAGATTTCTCATCATATACGGCAACATAATCTTTCTGATGAAGCATGAAATGTGATTCATCAGATAATGCTACCTGTTACTACTCAGTTGAGATCTAGTTACAGTACTAGCGTGCAAATTCTAGTCTTCATATCCAATGAACAGCATATGTGTATGAATTAGGCACCTGCTTTAGAGGCCCAAATGCAGCAACATTTGCTAAACAGCAGTTTAAAAGAAGCAGTTGTATGCAACTAGTTTCATATGGGTTGTAAGTTGCTCAACAGTAACATTTCTGTTCGCCCAAACATATCACTGCAGCTGTCATATATGTCCCGTGGTGCACACCATGTCATTGATTTTGGGTAGTCCCATTTAGTCATGCCCTGTATACTTTTACCATGGTAGAACTTGAATAACAACTTAGCCATTTTGGAAATGCTTCCACTCTAGGCTGTAAGGCCAATGATCATGTCCTTTTGGATATCATATAAATCATTCTATTTCTGCATTATGCCAACGATTGCAATGTTTCCCAAAGCCCACACACACCTTGTAAATGCTCTACAGCATTGTGCTGTCACCTGTCTTCTGTGATTGGTTATTTGACATGAATGTTGAGAAAGTATGTGGTGGTCATGTTAATATGACTGGATTATGTATTCTTTCTTGAGTATCTGCTTTTCTCTCTTATGAATGGTATGATATTTTTTATTGTTTTTAAGAAATCTAAAAATGTTATTTCACATTTATAAATGTATTAATTACTTCAATAATTTTGACAACATTCTATTTCTCAATAATTTTTTAAGCAAAGAAATATTTCATCTGTGTGATTGTACTTTTTCTGTATTTTGAGAGATTGACAGTATTTTTTTTTTATTTCGTGGGAATAATGTACTTGACACTTCTATCAACAAAAACTGATTATAATTGTGTGCATTTTACCTATTTGTGTGATACATGTATAAATTTCTGGAAACATACTCTTCAGTTTTAATATTTATGTTTGCTTATGAAATTTTTGCAGTTGAAATGTTCATTTCTTTTATTTATCAAATTCGTTTTGAAACTAAACAAAAATATTATTCCCATATGTTTGTAACTCTAAAGCTGCAATTATAAATATGTTCCAAAAAAAAATTTTTTTTTATGAAATAAATTGTATTTTAATTAATTTGGTTTTAAAGCTTATTTTTGAAATTAATTTGCTTTAACACTCTTAATTACTTAAATTAATTAAGTCAGTACTTAAAAGTCGACTATTGTATTTTCCAAAATGTATTATTGTTCTATTAGGAATTTGTTCATTTGAAGATTTAACCAGATAAAACAATAACGAAAAATGAACCATATGAAACAAAACCTATCATGTTCTTTATATCTTTAAAACGCTTAGAAAAGATATATAAGTACATATCATTTGTCTCAAATATAAATTTCCTTTTACTATCTATCCAGGATTACAAACTTCTCAAATATATTGTACATTCACACATTGTATTTATTGAGATATATATAAATATTACATAATTCATCCTATAAAGTACTTGAAATATATTGGTATTGATATAAGAAATTATGTCATGAAAGTGGGCAATCATTTTTAGTATTTAATGCCATTGTTTTTAGTTTTCTTAATTTTTCATGGAGAATCACTAGTTTTTTCCTCAACATCTAAGTTAGACTCACATCTCAACAATTCATGTTTGATTCCTATCATGGAAACAGTAGCTTATAATTCCAAATTATAGATTCTAGTCCAGCTGACTTGTATATTATTAAAAATTGACCTTAAATAAATAAAATACATATAAAGTGACAACCAACTGAACCATCATCTATTAGTTTTATAAATTCTTTGCTTTAAGATTGTAAAATAAATTTTTGTCAAAAGCAATTGTAATTTCTAACATTTTAATGGCAATTGCTTTCTTACAAAAAAAAATGTAATGTTTCCTAAAAATATTATAATTATTTTAAAAAAAAAAATCGTTTTTTTATTTATTTGAAACTTTGCAATTTTGTGCTGTGAATGGTTAAAAAAAATTTAGAAAGCTCTTTTAAAAAATTAAGAATCTATTAAATATTGAAATTATATATCTTCTTTAATTGATCTTAGAATTGATGATTTTAAAATAAATTTATGTTAAAAATTAACGGAGCTGAAATTAGAAAAGATTAATAAAAGTTTTTGGTTCTTTTAATTTTAGGATAAATGTGAAAAAATAGTTTATTTTCCAAAGTTGTTAAATTTATTTATGGAAATCATTTCTCTAAAATAATAAAATATCTGTCTTCTAAATTTTTTCAATATAAAGTAATTAACGAAATCAGAACCCCGAAATTTTTATATTGGTAGAAAATTCGCCGAAATTTCTTAGAATCTCTTAAATTACTGAAAACTCAAAAATGCCTTAAAATAAAAATTTACACTTAAAAATTTTTTTTCAAATATAATATTTAGATTTAAAAATTTTGTCTGAATGATTTTATTTTGATGATTATGGTTTTTCAATATATATATATATATATATATATATATATATATATATATTGCATAAATATAAAAACAATATAATTTATAATAAAAATGTATATTTTTAAATCATACTATTTTGCAATATTAATACAATAATTATATTCATTTAAATGTCATTCTACAATAATATGGTAATTTATATTTAAAATTATTCTCTATAGGCAGCAAATTGGTTGAAGAAAATAGATTTGCCTACAAAGCCACGTTTTAAGAGTCTTGACAGAAATTATTTAGAGAAAGCAAAGAAAGCATTACAAACATTTATTTCAGTAAGTCGAAGTAATTATTTCATTTTAATATTTTATACCCATTTCAGCATAAAATAATTATTTTGCTAAAAATACTCTCAAGAATTGTTGTTTATTTTGTATATAAAATTCAGATATAATCTGAAAATAATATAAGTTTTACCTTTTAATGTGATAAAAATTCAAACTTTTTAAAGTTTTAATCTTCATAAATAAACATAAACACATTATTTTTAATTTTTGTATTCTTTTAGTTAATATTTTTAATGCACCTTTTCAAATGTAGTACAGTTGAACTAATGAAAACTCTATCTGTAAAAATTACAATTAATTTTAGAGCATAATGAAAAAAGAAGCTGGGTTTTGTAGGGAAATTTAATTTCCTAATGCATTAAAGTGAAAATAAAAAGCAACGAATACCAATTTATTTGTAATAAAACCTAAAATATTTGAATAATTAATTACTACTGTGTTTAAAATATATAATACAATAGAATTTAAAATATTTAAGTAAGTTATTTGATTTTTGTTTGAGTTTCATTTAAGTATATCCAGATTGCAAAAAAATCTCCCCATCTAATATCTTTAAATGTAAGCAATAATTATTTCTTTACAATACATTAACTTCAGTCAAAATAGAGAGGGTGGAAATGAATACATTTTGCAGAGAAAAACAAACTGATGTATGTCAAGAATGTAAAATTCTGCAATTCATTAAATTCACTAAAGATCTTATTTTTTCCCCATTTTAATTATTAAATGAATAAAGAATTAAAATAATATTAAAAAGGAAAAATATTCCAAATCAATACAATTAAAGCTCTATAAAAATTTATTTAGTGAAATTAATATAAAATGATGTATAGCTCAAATTTGTTATTTTTATATTATAAATTAAGGCTCATCACTGGAAATAATAACTATCATTTTACCCTATGATCTGCTTCATTTACTTATTTTAAATAAGAAGTTAATTTTAATTTGATTACCCTTTATTTATTTTTATATGGATTTGCAATCAAGCACATAAATACTGTCTTCTTTAAAATAAAATTTAACTATGTATTTGATGTAAAATTAAGTTTATACAATATTTATAAGCTATCATTTTTAAATCAGTTCGAACATTTAGCATGTTCTCTTTCTCAATAGGCAGTAACAAAAGATGATGGATTGAACAAAAGTGAAGCACTGTATGATTTTTTGAGCCCCAGTCCTGAATACATGAAACATCCACCTGTTCCACCTAAAAAGCCAGTTAAATTCAACTTATTGCAGTTTTTCAAAGGGTAATTTTATTTTTTTTAATTTTTACTTACAGCCATTACAACTATAATTTTGTTTTGAATAATTCCATAAAAGTAAATTTCCTTACTATGAATAGTTTTTAAGAACTTTTATGATTAAGTAAGCAATAAAATATGTTTGCTGTTTATAAAAGTGATTTAAAGTATGCTGACTAATTTTTTTGTTTTTTGTCTCAAAACGTTTTATTATTAATACCCACTTAAATCATGGCATATTGCTGCTTTTGTCAACATTTAAGGATTTTGCTTGCCACACCAATCTTTTGATTATTTTCTGTAATTTTATGCGTTATATTTTGACTGTAATATAAAAAATTTTCATGTGGAAAAAGAAATTTTCCCGTTTGCCTACTTGTGTTGTTTTTAAAATACTCAGCATTTTTTAAATTGTGATTTCTAATAGTGGATTTGAAAAAATTTAAATTTTTTTTTTTATTCTTATGTAATCATTTTCTTATCAACTTGAAGTTTTTGATATAATTTTCATATTGAAATTGTTAAGTTCTCTTCGATAAATTTTATAATTACTTTCTTATTTTATTTTTGTGTATTTACAATATATTTGATTGCTCTTTCAGTTCTGCCTTTTTAATAGCTTAATAGTTAACTTGTTTCATTACACCAAAGCTTAGTCTATTGATTTTTTATAAGACTGATTTGAAACTGTTTCTTTTCTTAATCATGTATCTCAAAAACATTACATTTGGTTAACTATAGCAAATACAAATAAGAAAACTTGAAATTGCATCATGGTCTCTATTTTTAAATTGTCAAAATTAAAAGAATCTGATTTAATTTTATTTTAAATGCTCACACATTTCTGTTGCAGAGAATTTTTTTTTAGTAGCAATGGTTGCACATTTAGACTGCTTTGTAAGCATGGTAGATCAAATAATATTGACCTGAATTCTCTGATTTATCAGTTCACAACCTTGAATGAAATTTATTATTGAAATGATAAATATATTTCTCAAAAAACCAGTTTTTATGTAGATGATTATTTTGTTTTTCTTGTGAAGATGAAATAAATTACTGCCATAATAGAAAGAGAGAAACTGCAATAATTAGTTTAATTTAAGGATTTTATTTTTCAATAAATATGGTATTACTTTTATCGTTTTAGAAAAGCTGCATATTTATTGCTCACATAGCTATGCTTATATTATGAAAAAAATAATATTTTTGTGTTATAAAAGCATGCATAATTCATGGTACTTTGCTTCACGAGTGTCACTCTTTAGTGAAATAGATTATTATTTAAGTAATATTTTCACTGAAATATTAATAATCATGAGATTATTAAAATTTAAATGTAAATATTTCAGAGCTACTAAATAATGAAACATCTGTTTAAGAACACATTAGGTTTGAAACTGTAGCATGGTGATAAAATCAGTAAACTTTGCTTTCAATTATTTTATGAAAAATATTTGTACGTTGAAACTATAGACTTCAAAATTTGTTCTTAAAAATAAATATCAAAAATAATGAAAATTTTCTTGCATATCTTCATCAAAAATGTTTGTAAAATTAAAATTCAGTTCACATACTTTCTGATTCAAGAACTCTTCTAAAAAGTAATTTAGCTAAAAATAAGTAAAATGTTGGCAGTTTGATTAGAGTGGCACTTGTGCTTGGTTAGATATGCTTCAGAAACAATTTTGTTGTACATTTTCTTTTAAACCTACAGTTGTGCATTTTTCATTTAAAGCACAAATATTTTGCATAGAAATGCATAATTTTATATACATTATTTGCATGGATACACATATTTTGTGCATTTTTTTCAGCATTATGCACTATTTAATCACTCTTTTTATTTTGCAGCATTCCACATTCTGTTGTCTGGTAAGATTCTTTCATTGAGTGATAAGAAATTTAAAAAAACTGAAATTAAGAGTTAATTTTGTTATTAAGAATTAATATATATATTTAAATATAGCTGTAATATATTAGATTAATTAATTAGTATTAATTATTAAATTAAGTATTAATTAATTTTACTACTAGTTTTCAAGTATAAATATGAATAATTGCATGAACATTTCAAAATATTATATTGAAGCATTTGTGTGTTAACGAAAGTAAAGGAAACATTTGTGTGTTTTATGCAAAAAATCTCTTTAATATTGGAAAAAGGATTATAAATATTTTTACAAAATTCTTTATTATATGTAGCATTTATATTTGACAAAATATTTATTTTATTAAAAGTTACACCCCTTTATTCATTTATTTTTAGAATGCTATTTTTAATTTTTATTAGGAATTCATACAATTGTTTAATATCAGTATAATTTCTTTTTTTAGTACTTTACAAAATACACTTAGCCAATTTGATGATCCAGTCGATGAGGAACTGCTTTTCCTTGATGACTCTGATAGGTATTTATATTATTTCTATATAAAAAAAAATCCTCTTAGTAGCCTATATTTAAAGCCAATAATGAAGCCGCTTGATGTATAATATTTTGCATAAAAATGTATGAAAACTTCCATTATACAATGGTCATATATTATAATTTTTATAAGCTTTCTTTTTTTCCTGATTATTTTCCATAGCTTTTTATTTTAAGTATAAAAATTTAAAGTATTAAAACCAATGTTTTATGAATTGTTTAGTCAATTTGTATTTTTATTCAGCAAAGAAGACAAAAAAGATTCCATTGCTGAACCTCTGTATGTTTTAATTGGAGAAATTTTTGAATTGAAAGGAGTATTCAACTGGTTAAGAAGATCTTTAATAATCTTTGTTCAAGTCACATATGGATCAACTATAAATAGGTATATTTGTAAATTTTTTCTGATTTATGTTTATAGAAATATGTGATATTAACGATTTAAATCATTTTAATGGATATTTAAAAAAAAAAAAAAAAAAACTACAAAATAAAATTTTTATAGAGAAACAAGACCATCAGAAAATAAATTTAGACGATTAACTATGTGCAATATATTGTTACATTATTTTGACATTTTCATTAAAATTTTACAAATAGTGGTTTTCATTCATATCGTAGATAAATCTGAAACAAATTTTCCCCATTTCATAATTTATTGAACATCAAAACATCTTTATATATTATAAACAAAATTTCTTCATGCATCATAGAAGCAGGGAGATTTTTCTGAAACAGTTAAGTATAATATGTTCCTTCTTTCTAAAATTCAGTGATGTTCAGTTTCCGATTGTAACTGGGTAAGGGAAATGAAATTTTCAAATTAATGAGTAATGTGAACAAATATATCATTCGAAATGTTTATCACTATTAAATTACAGTTATAAATTTAAATGATATTATTTTTGTATTTATAATCTCATTCTTTATTTCAGACAGTTGAGAGAAACCGTTTCATGGATATTATCTGAACCAATGCTTTTATTTTACCTTCAATTATTCCGTGATACAATGTGGCCAGTTGATAAACAGGTTTCAAGTACTGAAGAAAGAACGAAGGAGAAAAAACTAGAAACAAAATTATTAGCTAAACAAATGCTTCTAAATAACACACCTGGCAAGTATATGTATATATATAATTGCAGTTTGTATCTGTTTGAAAATTTTAATGTTATGAATATCAAAAATTATTTATTAATCTGAAAACAATGCTGTTTGATTATTCAACTAAGAATAAAATATTTATTATATTGTGTTAAAAATTTGTGTCAATATTATAATTGTAATGGTAAATTTTAAAAAAAAGTTCCACTAGAAAAAACTTTAAGTTTAATCTGGTGAGCTAAATATTGTTTTGTATATAATTAACAATTTTTATCAATTGAAGAGACTATTTCTTGTCCCAAAGAATTCAATTGTTGTATGTTAAATATGTGCTTTAAAATATACTTTTTAATTTTTTATTTAACGAAATCCTTAATTTAATCGGCATAGGAATTTAAATAATAAATATCTTTATAAGAAATATTTTATGTTGCCATCCATATTTATATTTAAGATTTTATTGCCAAAAAACTATATTAATTATTGCAATAATTTAGAATTTATGCATTTAACTTATATTCCTTATGATTAATGCTATAGTTATTAGTAAAAAATCTTTAAAACAGTATTTAATTTTTTATTGATTTTAATGTATCAAATTTCTATTGTTACATTTAACAGAGAATTGTTACATATAAAAAATGTTGAGTATAATATTAATGTTGAGTATGAAATATTATAATCAAGTTTTTCTATTTAAGTAGACACAATGTAAAATTTTTTTGTTGAGATTAATTACACCATTGGTTTATTAATTATAAAATAGTAACATTGGTTGTGGCAAAAATATGAAAGCAGAATGCTTTTTAGTTATATATAAGCAAATATTTTCAACCATTATTATCTACAATGTTGTGAATTTAAGATATTAAATATTAGATGGTATACCAATAATCTCAAGTCATCAATTATTGTATACATGTTTCTGATGTTAGTATCTCCAGTTAATATTACCTTCAAGATCCTGTCAATGATACAAGAGGAACACTGAAAAACTAATTAAAATTGTTTTTAATGATTATCATCGTTGCTCTTATGAATTTCATAATTTTTTTAAGGGTTAAGGTGTAAATAATGTGGGATAAATAAAAATATTGATTAAAATTATTTGTGCTTAACACCAGAATCTAGAAAACTTTGCTGAATATACACCTTAATGTGCCTTTACATCTTTGACTATTCCAACCTTTTTCCCTTCAATGGGAAGCATTTCTTAATCAGAAAAATTCTCTTTATTCTATTCACGGGGAAAAGTTTACTATCTAGGAATTAAAATGGCAAAATGGTTGACAATCAATAAGATTTATAACTTTGGTCTTTTTCTCACTTCATGCAGTATGTAAGAAGTGAGAAAAAGACCATACAGCTTTGAGTAATGGAAAATAATTTTTTTTAATACTTCCATTGTCTATTAATAACTTTTTAAATGTTTATTTTCCTATCAATTTTATTTATGTAACCCATATATTGGAAACTATTTTTTTATAATTATAAGGTATCTTGTCCTCTACACAGAAATGAGCAATTTAAGTTTTTATGATGTAACAAATTCTATTTTGCGCTGGAGGTGCTATATTATAATTTCAAATAATAAAACTTATTATTTAATGATTAGTAATATTGTTTACATAAGATGTCATATTCTTACAAATCTGATGTTTGATAGGAGTTAGTGTGTATATAATTAAAGCATATATAGATATCATTACCATTTCGATTTCTGTAATTTTTAATTTCATGTTCTTCTGAATTAAAATTATATTCATAACTGTAAAGTTTAAATATTGATAAATTAAGTTGCAAAAAGATTTTCAAAATAATTAATTCAAATATTGTTGTTGTGTTTTATACAGAAATGTATTACATTGCGTTTAAATATTTATCTTTTTTAAATTTTAGTGATATTAAATAAATTAATTGGGGAACAAAATGCAAGAAAAGGGATTTCAAAAGTATTTGATGCTCTGCAAAATAAATACTTCAATAAACAATTGTTTTATGTGAGTACTGCATTTTTTATTATGATTACCACTGTGATAACGAAGTATTCAATTATTAATATGTAAATCTTTTATCTTAGAAAATAACTGAAGCTGTTATTTATAAGTATGCTCCAGAATTACAACAAATATCTTCCTTGTATAGTATTGAAGAAGCTGAGAGTTGTAGTTAATCATTAATTATAAAATTTTAGTAAGTATTTTATTGATAATAGTTAAAAAGTAAAACTAATTAATTTATACAGCTTTATATGTTATTGAAAAAATCATGTAAATGCTTTTAGTATTCTCTCCTTCTTAAAAAAAAGTATAACAATTACAGTTGAATTGTTATGTAGTTTTACTATTATATCACTCAAAACTTTAGATTTTTAATACTTTTGTTATCTTTTACAGGATTGACCTTTGATATAAATTGTTAAGTGTGTAAAGAAATTTAGGATTCCTATTGTTCATATTTTGTACATATAAATTCTTTAAAAATTGTATATTAGTTTGTAAATAATATTTTATATTGTTACAAATGACATTTAATAAATTTCCATGTGTATATAGATATGGGAAATATATTGTGATTTTATTCTATACCTAAAATGTACACTTTTACCTCATTCAAATTGGAAAAATATATCACATCACAATAAAAGAAATAACATATTTTATTTAAAAAAGTTTGCACAAAAATACATTACACATAATTTAAAAACAACAAAGCGTTATTTAAATAATTTTTCTATCAAATTACTTATAAGTCTCAAGAATGGATAGTCTGATGTTTGCAGTTTTACAGGGGATGGTGCAATAAAAGCTGTTGTGCTAATAGGTGATGAAGGACCTCGACGTAGAAAGCGATTCATAGAGATGTTCATTGAGTTCAATTCTGGTGCTAGTTCTCGCTTAATTAACTGCTTGTCTCTTAAGTGCATATCTGGATGTGTCATTGCAATGTTTGATTGAGAAATTAATATAGCCAAACTTATTTCCAAGATATACATTGTGAGGTGTCTGAAATTATAAATTTTAAATTATTTTATCAAATACATATAATTGACATAATAATAAGACAAATATAACTGAATTTGTGAAAAATTCATGATACACAAATAATTCAACCAACTTTTTTATATAAAATGAATGTGCTGCATGCTTTAAATGAAAGTAACAGACGATTTATGATCATTTAGTTTATTAATCGACCTTAATATTTTTTCCCTTGAACTTTTATTTTCTAATGTCAGACTTCTTAAAACTTCTGATCCCAACTTTCAATAAATATCATTGTGTGAGACATGTATCTTTTGTATTTTTATTAATAGAAAAGAAGGGATATTAATGAATTAACAGAAAATTTACAGTATTTATATTAAATAAATTTAACACTGTTAATCACTTAAAATTAAAAGCATGCATAAATATATATATACTCTAGAAAAATTTACACAAGCATGCAACCGATCAAGAATGTGATGTAGTAGATAGCGCCTATATACAATAAATGCCTGACAAAACTTATTGGTTATTGTTGTCAAGATTAAGTAATTTTGAATGTGGCATTATAATTGGTACATAAGATATGGGATATAGCATCTCCAAGAAACATTGAATTTGGATTTTCAATTATGATTATTTACATACATACCATAACATCAAATTTCAGAGAATGGTTGGCTAGAAAAAAAATATTTTACAGAATAGGGTCATCAATAACTGTTGAGAATTTTAAAATGAGATTGATTTTAAATTACTTTGGATTTCATTAGATAAGTATCAACAACTTAACTATTCAGTGGATCATCATTGGTGTGAGCTTATGGAACCAAGGGCATTGTACCTTTATTAAATGTATGGTTCGAAGCTTTATAATTCATCTGGAACTGCCAACACAGCTGTTAGATTCTTGATGACTGGAAACAAATCTGGTCTGACAAGCCTTTTTTTTTTTTAAATTTCTATTAGGCAGATTAGTGTTAAGGCATGGACAAAACTCAATGGATGTCACTAATCAACAAGAGATTATTCACTAGACTAAACTTTGTGATAGTATAACACAAGGGCCATTGGAATGATAAGAATCTGATAGATGTCAGATACATAAGTACCTTGTTTGATCACCTTCACCAATTCATGCTCATTGTGTATTCCAATAGACATGAACACTCCAGCTAGACAATGAGACACCCTGCTCAGTGAGAATTGTTTTTGAATAGTCACAAGAGCATTTTCCTGATTTCAGAAACTTTCATTAGTCACTTAAATCCCATGATATGATTACTGAGCACAATTCTAATGCCTTGCAACATACCATTCAGAAAAGTTCTCCATCGCCTTGCACTCCAGTATTTGCAGATTGATTTGAAGGATTCGTAAAATATCTAAGATACCTTCAGACGTTTGAGTCCATGCCACATTATGATGTGAAACTTTTCTGTACTTGTGAATAGCTACATGATATTCGGTAAATGTATCAATTTTCTGGCTCTTAAGTATATAAGGTTATTCTATTTTCAATCCTGATCGCATGAAACTGCCTTGCTATTTGTATGCAGACCATTCATTTGAGATACTTTGCAGGAATTAGAAGGAAGCAGTTAAAAGAAAATTAAATGTTCTTTTAATTAATCCTCCATAAAAAAAATTCTCATTGCAATTTTCTGAAATGCATATGTTAACAATAACTAACTAAAACGAATTGCCAGTATAATTTCTTTGTTAGAATTTGAATTTTAGTTATAAAAAAACAAATTTTACATATATTACAAGATAAACATAATTACAACATGAATAGTTGAATGTTGTTAAAATAATGTACAATTCGTTAGTAAACTATTTTAAATTAGATTATTGAAATTAAAGCAAGTATTTTTAATGCTATTATTTTATGATAATTCTATCATAAAGGTTTATCATATTATTTAAAGTGTAAAAGGCTTTATTACCTATTTATTTGGGGTGTAGAGTTAGTTGTTTTTCTTGGAGATGGAGTCTTTTCATTCTAGTAAATAAATGCATCCATAAATGAATTAATTTTAAACAAATATACAGCGAATACATAAATTTTCAATATACAGCAAATATATAGACAACTTTTTCCTCAAAAATATAATAGGTTTAATACCATTTAGCATATATAAAATACTTTTATTTGTATAAAAACATCACTGTAATAAATTCATTTAAATTTAACATAATTAAAAAACAATTCACAATAAATGGTATTTTATATTTACATACCATGCAAAATAAATATTAGTTTTCACAATGCAATATAACATAATTTCATTCATATAGTGCTTTTTAAAATTATGATTATAATTTCAAAACAGGATAAAAATGAAATGTCATGTATACCTTTACAAGCTGTTTTAAGCACATATTAACACATGCTAAAAGAGACCCGAAACCTAAGGGCACATCACGATCTAGGGATGGCGCACTAAAATTAATGTGAAGGAGCAGTTGCCATTGAGCATAATCAAATGTCTATGAAATAAAATTTATATAAAAATATAAATAAAGGCACATACACTGATGATAAATAATAATTTATTATTTATTTTACTTACATGACCAGAAAGTGTTTCATACATTTCTGGACAATACTTTGTTAAAACTGCTAGCATGATGCTTAATAATTCATATAACCTTAAAAAAAGAAAATGTATTGGAACATAAAACAAGGTTATTTTACTCTATTCACACATACTTGACAGTTAAAAAAAGTGCTAAAAAATAAATTGTAGATGCATAATTCAGATCTTATATTTAAAACATACTTTTCTTGTATTTCTAAAACTTCAGCAGAAAGCTGCCCATCCTCTTCGAAATTCCCCTTTTTCATTAAATTTCTATTTTCATTAGTTTGTAATGGCTTAGATTTGGCATCTGGATTCTTTTTCTATGGAGAAAAGAAAAATTATTATAGAATTATTAATAAACCTTTATTGGTGTATGATGTATACTTCATTGAAAATGAACAAAACTTATTTGAGATTACACACACAAAAATTAAAAAAAGAAAAATCAAAACTAAAGCTCACAAAATAAACTAATGTTCAAAAAAATTTTTTTCAATGTAAAAAGTACATTGAATGAATAAAATGTAAGGAATCTAGATATAACAATGAGTAGAAATATTTTGTTTGGGTTACATACTGCACCTCTATATTTTAAACTGTTAAAAATAATAAATGAAAATAAAAAATAATAATTTTAAAATATTCTGAAAATAAAAAATGTTAAAAATTCTTACAATCCACATTTTCTATAAGATAATTTATTTTATCAGATTTGTGAAAAATTCATTATTTTGATTTATCCATAAGATTCCAAATTTGATTCTACTTCCAAATTTTATAGACCGTATTACAATCTGCCTATATATAGATATTACTTGAATAATTGTAATTTTTTTTCAAGTTACCTTATTATAACTTGGAAAAGAAAAGATAGAATTTTTCTTCTGATGCAAAAAAGTTGCATAAGCAAGTCTAGGTTTTTATAAGCTTAGAAGTTGTGAAGGGGCAAAAGTACAAAATATAAAGCAAGAATTATTCAATAAAAAAAAAAGCAAGCATCTTTATTGACTGATTTAAGTTAAAAGTGAGAATTAACTATTCTCTATTTTAATTTATAAGTAAACAGTATCATATTGATTGTTGGATAAAAGTTTAACTACAAAAAAATATATATTATATACCATAACAGAATATTTCAAAAGTTCCGGCTTGCTCAGAATTGCTATTGTTCCATTTATGCAGTTACAAACATCTACCTAAAATAACAATCATTATTCATGAAATCTTGAATTAAATACATATTTGTAAAAATCAAAATAACAGTGAATTTTTGCATTTAATATTCAATCACAATTAACAACCTTTGTCATTGTAAATATTAGAGCGAATTTAAATTATATTAACATGAGAAATTTTAAAATAAACGAATACTTTGAAACATTTATATGAAATTCAAAAACTTTTTATTAAATGAAACAGATATAAACTATTAAAAGATAAATTTTTAAGTTTCTTCCCATCTCTGAATCCATTATAAATAAAGTGCATATCTTCGAATAATTAATTTGATACAATAACATTCCAGTGATAATACATTAAATGAATGAAAGCAACCTTTATAATAAGAGTAAATTCAATTTATATATACATACAAATAACTTCTAATTTAAAACTAAAAACTGTATACTATTTATAAATAATTTTATTACTTTTCTAGTTTTTAAAAGTAAAATATATAATTCAAACTACTATTATTTTTCAGATAAAAATATTTTTGTAATTATTTCTAATAATTTAACAGGAATGACTCATTGTGCTATTATCTGCATCAGTATTACAAAAGTCAATTTATTAATGTATTAAAAAATATAAATATCTAAATAGGTTGTCTAGAATTTAATTCTAATAGCTCATAATAAGTTTTTATTAATGGAAATTTCTAAAGTAATCAAATTTTAATGACTTATTTAGATACAAAATCTTGAAATAAAATCAAGTCTATTCAACAAATAGGTTTTCTTTGCTAACAGTGTTCCATCTTTAACATAAAACATGTTAATGAACTTACAAGTAATGTTTGAAGAGATTTGGGATGTTCCAGTTTCCATGCTTGTTGATGAGAAGATAATTGAAAAATGAAATTAGAGGTAAAAATGGCTTCCTGAATCTCTTCAAGACGGAAACTTGTTTTAGCTTTTGTCATAGTCTGTGAAGTAAAATATTTTATTCATTAAATTGAATAACAGAAATTACAGAATACAAACCAAATTATTTTAAACTTACAAACATATACACATAACTATAAGAACTCTAATTTTTGTTTGAATTCATTTGAGTTTTCAAAATATTTTCTTTCAAAATCCCAAGTAAATTGTAATTTTCTATCACAAAAAATATGCAATTATAGCATAATAAGTTAAATTGGAACTTGTTTCTTTTAAAAAAATGCATATTAGTTTGATGAAAAAAATTACCCAAGTGAGAAGCTAAATATGGATTATTAAAGACTGGGAAATTGGAATATGAAGTTAGTGAGATTCTTACAAGTTGTAAAATTTCTATTCATAATATTGTATGTATTATGAATAGAAATTTTTATGAAAAATATAAAATATCCAGGAGAAAAAGTAGTAATCAATACATGATAACAGAACAATTTTCAAGTTTGGATTGAAAAAGAACTTGTCTACTCTTAATTAATAAATCATTAAGAAATATGAATATATTATACTCTTCATTTATAAAAAAGTAGAATAACACAGTAAAGTGCTAAAACTATTTCACATACAACAGACTAGAATGCTTCAAAATTAAATTCAGATATTGCTTTTCAGTTTTGTTAACAAGACAAGTATCTTAAAGAGAAAATGAAATGGGTGAAAGAGGTTATGACTTGGGATGCTATTTGCAAAATGTTAATTTTTCTGATGAAAAAATATTATTAAAATTTACTATTAGCATAATTTATGAACATAATCCCCCCCCCCAACAAATAGAAGGATCGATGATGTTATGAGATGATGGGAAAATATGATCTGTAGCAAGTGCTAGCAAAATTTGATAATAGAGAAAAATTTAACAACATCTTAACCAAAACATTATGCCATTTGATCAATGATCTTTTAATAAGATCAAATTGTAAATTTCAGCAAGACAAAACAACTTGGTATGTGCTTAACTAAAATTGTTTCAGAAAAAAGAATTGATATTATAAATTATGTTACCATTTGTTTTATACAAAAGTACAGGGAAATAACCATAAATATAATTCTGCATAACAGAGATATCAAACTGGCCAGTGAGAGTTTGTAGACTACTAGATAGCTAATAAAATACTAGTTAGCTATTCCTGTTATAGCAATGTAATTCCAATAAACTGTTCCAGCAATGATCTTTAATTAGAGCAAATATGGAAAAAAGAAATATAACTAGGCTTTTGCTGTTCAAAATCATGAGACAGAAGTATATTGATATCAGGAAAACGATCTTCACCATTGAAAGATCATATGAACAAAAATTCTTTAATCACTTTTGTATAAGATTTAAGCATATTTAGTTACCGTAAAAAAACCACTTTCATATTAAAGATAGCTATTTTTATACAAAAATGTAAATGCATATTAACTGGATTGCATTACTTTATTTTACTTTTAAAAAGTATGCATCAGTTAGTTGTTTTAAAAAAGATTATGCAACTTACACAGTGATAAGACAAACTTTCGAAATAATTTGAATTTTTAAACAAAAAATATATATAATTAAAATCATTTAGATAAATATTTGGAAATAAACACTTTGAATTCTATATTTAAATATCTTAATTTTTTATTATCTAAGTACAGTATTTTCCTGTATATAATTTGTGGATTATGAGTTTAAAAAAGTTCTGACTTTCCTTGTGCATATATCATGTGCCACAGCGGATAATCTGATTAAAAAAAACATTCATAATCAGAAAAGCTTTACAAAAAAGTTTTGAAAAAATTACTTTATGTTTCATAAAATAAATAACAGCTGGTACCATGACACATATGACTTATTTCAGCTATAATTAGTTTTGTCTAATTAAGTTCAAGAATGAATTCAGTTCCCTAGAAAGATATTACAGTTGCAATTTGCTAATGTTAGTTTGCATTTTGTCTTGACGTGAGCTGTTTCATATAATAATAAAAAGTTTCATATATATAAAATAAATTATCTTATAGAAAATGTGGATTGTAAGAATTTTTAACATTTTTTATTTTCAGAATATTTTAAAATTATTATTTTTTATTTTCATTTATTATTTTTAACAGTTTAAAATATTCTAATTCGTGTATTATCATATGGAAGCTAAAACATTTAAGTTACCAACAGATTTTAAATTAAAAGCAATAAAGAAAGCAAATAAAAAATGGTAACAAATGTGTTAAGGTGAAAAAACACATTTTTTGAAAAAAATTAAGTGTAAAACAAGGCATGTGCAGTAGAAAAAAAATGTATCCAATATGATGCTCGAAGAAAATCCATTTCTTTTATTTAATTATCAATAAAACAAATATATTTTATAATTAAACTAAGTTTAACCTCTTGTTTTAAAAACTTTTAATAGCTAAAAATTGATAAGTTTTACTAGAATCTTCTTGGAATTATCGCTCTTGATCAATCTTATGCTTACACCTCACTTGGCGATGAGATGGATACAAAGAAATCTTCCTCATAATGTTTTTTTTTTTTCTGTACAATTTGTTATATTTTTAATCATACTGTGCATTTTTTTATTCTATGTGGCACCCATATAAACAGTATATATTTTCGTTTATTGGCCGAAAAAAAATTGCTGAGGATTAAATGCCACTGTTGATCATGTGATGTTTTTGTTTTCTTTTATTTGCAAAAAAGGACTTGCAGATAATAAACCGCTATGAATTAAGTATACGAAAACACAGTATTTTGAAAAAATAAAACTATGAATATATTTATAAAATGGTTGTACTGTGAAAATATTTCATAAAACTGCAAAAAGAAATTGAAAATTAAACAAAATAATGTAATCAAAGATAAAAAAATGAAGAAAGAGAATTTGTAAATAATAATATAATGTCTAAATAAGAAAAACTATTTTGAAATTGATCATAGATGTAATAATAAGTTAAATGTCATTCAGATGATTTTTACAAACAGCTAAAGTAATTTCTTTTTCAATTATGATATTGAATATTCTGAAGACAACAGGTTGTTCCAATATTTATGATCAAAGGGCTGATCTTATAAATTGAATTTATAATCTAAATAAAATGGATACTTATACTGTTTTCATTTTAAAGTATGCTATAATATTATAATTGTTGCAGTATATACTGTAATCAAAATTTATTCCTATGTATGAATCAAATTAAAAATATAAAATAGTTTTTACCAAATGCATAAGTTCTTGATGCACACCAATGAAATTCCAACAATCTTGTAAAAAGTAGTTTCCTAAAGTTTTAAGCAATGCAGTTACAAATCTCAGGAAGGCAAAATAAATATCTACTTTACTTATTTTTGCTTTATGATTAATCTGGAATGAAAAATTTGACAATTATGCAGTTTACTATATTATATATCACTAAAATATTATTCATATATTGCAAAACATAAAAAAAAAGTTCTTCGAAAATGCACTTATTTAATACAGTAAAATATTTTATGCATGTTTTCAAAAAAAAAAAAAAAAAAAAATCTGTATTTGAGAAAATCTATAACAAAAATTGTACTTTCTATCAAATATTCCACATCATTAACATTAAGATTTAGCTTTTTAAAGAAATTTCATGTTTATTTTTTTCGTTTTATTTTGACTATTTGTTATAATAAATTTCTCACTTCATAAGTTTCAATCTATAAATTGATGACTTGAAAGATCATTTTATTACTGTTTTTAGAAATGATGAAAAACATTTTAATGTATCTAAAGCAGACATTTTGAGTGAATTCAATCTAGGCTTCAAATTATCCTTTATATTTTCTATTTTTTAAATTTTAGTTGGTTTGTTCTAAGAATTTCCTGGTCAATTTCTGTAAATTTGTAAATTCATTCCACTTTAATTTCTCGGCCAGAAATTACCAGAAATTTCCAATGGTACTTCAATACAAAAAATAATGATATTTATGATAGTTCAGATATATCAACATAACATTTAAAGAGGTAGTTTTTTAGTATTTTTGATGTCATCCCAATATTAAACAGGAACTATACAAATTTCTTTCATATTTTTTGATTTTCTATTGTATAAATAGCCATTTGAAAAAAAATGTTCTATATTTTTAGTTTTTGATTATTTTATTACCTGATTTTAAGTTTTTGATTATTAATTGATCAGCACTATTTGGCTGAAAATGAGCAAGCTAGTTTTTAGTGGTAAAATTAAAATCAATCTTAAGTATTGCGTGTTTATTTTAAAAATTTTTTTATTATTTTAAAATCGAATGTCTTTATTCATTTGTTGTCCTTTTTAACACAAGCTCTTAAAACACTGTCATTTTATTGACCTGACCTCAGTAAATTAGTTCAGCAATTTGTATTATTGGAAATCAGAGCTCAAGGTGTTTTTGCCATTCATTCAACACATAAAGAAATGGAAGGCCAAAGACAATTCAAGACAATCACGTGTATGCATCCTTGAATGAAAACATGTGAACAGATATGGCAAAATTAGAAATCTCTTTTAAAGAAAAGACTAATGTTTTTTCAATTAACTGCAAACAATATAGTCTTTAAAAATTTAGTCTATTTTAACTTTCAGAAGACCTCAATGAGAGGACTGAAAGGATGATTTAGAAAAATTGAAAAGAAACTTCTGCAGAGTTTTAAAAAAAATTAAATATGAAAAAATGTCTTAATGGTAAATCTATAATTGAAATACTATAAAACATAAATAATTAAAAAAATAATTTTAATGCACATTCTAATGCATAAGTGAAAAAAAATTATGAATTAGAAATACATAAATGCAGTACACATACAAAACAATATACATATGAGAAATAAAATAAACAAATTAAAAACTAGCATACATTTTCATTATAAAAGTACAATAAAAATATTTTAATTAATAAACAGAGTGAAAAACATTATAATCACTATCATTTTAAAAAATAATGTAAGTTTCAATAAAACTTTTATAAAATTAAACAAATTACTTATACAATCAAATACGAACAAATTGAGTCACAAGTAAAATAATTTCTAGTTTCAAAGTTTAAAACAAATACTAAAATTAGAAGACTGGATATAATTATTACTGATACAGAACAATTCAATTTTCAAATATGTAACCAAAAATTTACATTGCAACACTGTATCATCATGTATTCTTAATAAATGAAATTCTACAATTTTAAAATATGATATTGCACTTAAATGTATTTTAACTCACTTATTATACTAATAAAATTTATGAATGTTACCGTGCTTTTTCTCTCTGTTACATGCTTTTCTAAATTAACATTAGCTAGGATCAGAGTTAATTCAGACATAAAACCAGTATTACATAATGTTTCTGCAGCCTAAATGAAGGAGAAAAATTTTGATTAAAATAAAGTTGCACATGTAAGGATATAATTTGTAATTTAACCACAGAACTATACTGTGTTAATTTATATTTTTTATTATTTTAATTCTAAAAATTGTAGTTGACAAAAAATTATACAGTTCACTTTAATTTGGAATAATTCAAATATGAAATGTAACTCTTAATTAAAAATATAAATGACAAAAAGTTTACTAAAACTTTACACTAAAATAATACTAATTAAGTATAAATCTTATTTTAAAAGAATAAACAAAAGTTCTCAATAAATCATGATCTAATAAGAATATATGAAACTATTTTGAATTATGAATACTAAGTTCGAAATTATTTCAAAATTACAGTTTGTTTTAAAATTTTTATTTCCATTTTACACTTCCTTAATACAATTTAAACAATTTTCACATACTGCTCTACATTAAAAATATGTGTTCAGGAGCAATATGAATTCAATCAATAATGTATGAGTGTTAGAACCATCAATAAATCAAATGAAAGTTCAAATCAAAAGTACAAATCACTTTGAAAATGTTGCACATAAAATAACAGATTAGAAATTTTTTACTTAATATTTCTTACAAATGCATGTAATAAATGTTTCTTAAAGTGCCTGTTAAATCATGGTATGAATGGCCATTAAATCACCATAACATGTAAGATATCAAACATGTAATGTCCTCAGTAAATCCTTTAACTTTTTTGTTACAGCAAACTTTAGAGAGAATATGATTATTGCAGACATTTAATCAGTCTCAAACCTTTCTGTGAGTGTTTTACTAACAGCAACTGAATATTGTTTGGTATTTAATTAAAATAAACACAAATCGTATTATTGGTTGTTAATCGAAAAGTAAATATCACCATTTGTTGACTTCTACTAACTAGTTAGTAATCAATCATTATTAGTGGATAGTCAAAAATCCTAAGTAGATTAAAAATCAAAAGAAATGCTTAACATTGACACTGATATTCTAGCTGATGAGATAAACCCTATCAAAATATGAAAAATAAGATGGATGAGTTGGTAAAAGATTTCTTCCAACCAGAATTCATCTACTGTCAAGGTTTCAACTGAATCTGACTTCACTACTATGGACATTTCTAGTAAAGTCAAGCTTGTATTAAGAAATTTTGCAATTACTATTTGAATCTTGTTTTTCATGTGTGCAACACATTGTTTCAAATTTTAAGGTATCCAGACTTTTCCACAACTTTTTCTAATTACTCTTAGCAGTGATCAACTAAACAGCAATATAAGGAATACATAAAATTATCCTTTGTGTTCTTTTCGTGGTATAACTCTAAAGAACTATTTTCTAAAAAAGAATTTTCTGTAGAGCAAAAGAATATCAAAGCAACTTTTTTGAAAATTTAAAATATTTTGTTAATGAACATAAGTTTCAGATTTAATCTTGTTTGAGAATTTAAGGTATTACTTTGAGAACTAAATTGAGTAAATCGATCTTAGATTAATCTTAAGATCTCTCTGGATAGTCTATATATAAAAATAACACCTTTAAATTATGCTTGCTGTGACAAAATCAAAATTCTATAAGCAATTCACTTTTTTCATTTTTCAGTAATGCAAGGATTTTTACTTATTTCTTACAGTTCTTTCATGATATTGCAATTTTAATGTTGAACAGAATATCTATTTTAAATAATGAAGAAAAAGAACTTTTGTTGTTTACAAACATAAAAAATTCAATTTGGGTATTTTAAGTTTGAAACTCAAGAACAATAAAAATTTTAACTTAAATATTAACTAATTATAAAAATTTTGATAATACAAAGAGCTGAAATAATCTTAATTTATCATTAATCTGCCAATATATTACTTTTGGAAATCTTAAAAGTTTTGCATCATTTCATATCAGTAATCAAAATATACATTAAGTAAAATTGTAGTATATATTGAACATCAGTAAATGTATACTAAAACAATATATTTAGTTATTGATAAATATATAACAAACAAAACACAAACTTAAGCAAATGCTAACACGAGTCTAAATTTTTACATTAGATAGCAAAATAGATGAGTATTCATACCAGTCATAAAACTTTAAAAACATAAAAGTGACAATAAATGAACAGTATCAAATCAGCATTATTGTTGTTTCATAAAATTCTAGGTTCCATAATAACAATTTAATAAAAAAATATAAAATTATCTTTAATAATAATGTCATATATTTTCTGTCAACAAGGCTAGCCTCCAACATCTTCTTTTGTGTCCGGAATTTACTAAGAAGGATTTCTTTGTGAATCCCCTGTTGTTTCTTGATTTTTTCAGGATTAAGGAACTTATGGATCTAGTGTACCAATGTCACACTAGATAGGAACAGAAATTTTTGATCGCCAATTTCATACAATTTTCCAGTACAACAAAAATTTACACATTTAGTGAAACTGAGCATGTTGGTAATTATGTTATCAATATAAACTTTATCGAAAGATTGACTTACTTTTTTATCAGATGACATGGAGAGGAAAAGTACTATGATTGCATGAGCAAGTTCCAATCCAACATTTAACTACAAATTATTCAAAACATATTTTATTATTTAAAAATTGCATTATTTTAAAAATTCACAGCAATTTCCATTACTCAAATTGAAAAAAAATCTCAAAATTACTTACTTTTAAACTCTTTATTAAAAGACTAACTAAAAGTGGAAAGATGGATTGATTTTTGAGAATGGGCAACCAATCATTTACTTCTTGGACTAATTCATTTAAGAGAATTATAATAACAATGGGCAACTAAAATAAAAATTAAAGGAATTACCAATCAATGGATATCAATGACTCATTAAATTAATGACAATTGTTTAATTTTAAAATAACATTAGTAAACTAAAAAAAATTTCAAAACATATTTTCAAAATTTAGATAGTTTAACACATATTTTTTATTGTTTTTTGTGAGAACTGAATATTTTTAAATTTAAGACACACAGTTAACATTAAAATGTCAGATATTACCTTTTGGACACCTTCGACATATTTGGGATCTATAGACTGATGAATCAAATGAGAAGTTTTCTTGAGCATTTGGCAGCTTGGAATGATCCATTCTTTTAAGTTTTTAACTAACAGAAAAAATAATCTTTTGTAAAAATATATATTTCATACTTTAAACTTAATATTGTTTACCCCTCAAACAGACACACTTAAATATAAATTGAAAATATTCAATATTTAGTTCATTATATATCAATAAAAATGAAAATTATAATGATTATTTTCTCTTTAAATTATTAAGTTAAAAACTTTAAAGCTGAAAAAAGCAAGTAAGATGTTTTACAAAACTAATCAAAGAATTACTGAGTATATCTATAAAACTAAATATGAGCAAATAGATTAAAACAATAACAAGGATAATTATAGGAAAATAAAAATTTTAATATTTTGTAAGAATCCTATGTAACATGGTTCATAATTTAAAGATATATTGCAATGATCAAAATTTACCAATACAAGATAAAAAAAAAAAATACATAATATTATGCATAATTAGAGGCGAGTCAGATATAAGAAAGTTAAAAACACGTACATTTAAGTTTATACGGATTTTAAACTAAGTTACATATATGTTACCACTAATATGAGATAATTTATTAATCTACAAATTATCTATACACTATACTGTTTAAACTAATTAGGGTAAACATGTTTTTCTTGTCTGAGTTGGTATGTGATTACTAGAGTTGTACTGAACTGCCTAAAATCTGTTTAGGTAGTGTGAAGGATCAGTCTTGACCACAATTAGCTCATTTGATTAGTTATAGTGTATTTGTAGTTTGTTTAGTTGAGAGCCATTCACAGTGTGACAGATGATAGTTACAATTTTGTGCTCTCTGTAACCCTTGTTAATTTTTGTTTATTAAAAGATAGAATTATTCCAAAGATGAGTTGTAAAATAATCACTTTTAGTAAACACACTTCTATGACTATGTCAAACACACTTCTGATCTGTCACGTCACAATAAACTGGTCAATTAGCGGACAGGACGGCAGAGATCCTTTAGAACTTTCCTGCTAAAAAGCGACCAACAACATATCTGATACGTCACAGAGTTTTCACTAAAAGCAGGCAATCATATTTTTGTTCATAGTAGAAACCACTTCCTTTTGCTTTCTTCCTAAAACAGGGACTGATTGATTGGTCTTAATGACTCAAAACACACTCATTTAAGTCTTTTCTTTGAAAACTGAAACTGAGCCTGAGTTTCACACCAAATATTTAAAATACTGACTATTTTTTTATAAAAATTCAACTTTAAAATTTAATAATCTTTAAATTTAATATTTTAGAGATGAAATGCAAGAGTATTTACAATGCGTATTATTTTTAATTTTAGTCCCTATGATAATTAAATTAAGCAACTTTATCACTATAAAATTTTCATATTTCTACATGAGTTTAAATTTGATTAAACTAATTTTTTTCTTAAGTTTATTTTTGTCAATTTTCTTTTCCAAATTAATGCAAGTCAATTAATTTAATTCAGTTTTTAATTTTTTTTGATGGCATTTTACTAATTATGACTGAAATAAGCAAATAAATTTTGTAAATGGAAATTATTTAAATTCCGATGAAAGAGTTCATGCATGTATCAGTAAAATCGATGGGTTTTGAATAATTAATAATATTTGTCTGAAGTAATAACTCAAATTCATTTAATTAGTAGTATTATTTTGTGCATAAGAAAAAATTTACATATAAGTTTACTGCACATTGCATTTTTTTTTTCGTTACTATTTTAACTTCATTTAGTATGATCTTCAATTATTACTAACAAAATTAAAGTATCATTTTAAGGCAATAATGTAACATGATTGTCATCTGAATTGGAGTTGATAACGTTTTGATTATTATTATTTATTTAATTTTTAAAAAACATAATATTGAAATAAAAATACAACAATATTTATTGTTACAATATATAAAGTCATTACTTTAATATAGGAATATTAAAAAGGTACTATTTTTTAAACATCTCATGTGATTAGAAATTTTCTCAAGTATAAAACTTGAAATTACGATATTTCTGATATTATCTTTATTCTGCTGTGAAAGTCATTTTATTCTACTTTTTTTTTAATTTCTTGAATACATTTAACATTTTTTATATATTGTAATAATAATACTTAAGAAAAAAAAATATCCCTGTCTAGAAATTTATAGTAAAACAAAATAGATGATTTATGAGAAATCTAACTCATCAAATTTTTAATCAGTTGTTCTGCAACAAAATAATAGAATTTTATTTAAAATTTGAAGATGATAGTTTAATATGAAATAAGATAATACAGTATTTAAGTTTCTAGCCACGATTTTCAGCAAGAATATGATATTATTTGTTTGAGTCTTTGTAATAATATATTAATTTAATTTTATGAGAATAAATACATTAAATATTTAAATTATCCTTTCTTCGCATTTGTATTTCAGTACATCACTAAGAACTTTTTTCAAATTTTAAATACATCTTTTAGTTTGATAAAAATAATTTGTTAACAATATTTTAAACCTATTTTAAATGAAAAAACATTATAAAATTAACAGAAGACCTTATAACATTGTCTTTTGATGTAAATACCATGATAAAAATCATATTCGCTTCCATACGATGATATACGAATTTGAATATTTTCAGAACAAAACAGTTTAAGTCAAGACAAAATGTGAAATGACATTAGTGAATTGCAACTTGGACGCAGCTGATTATAACTGAAAGAACTCATCCGTACTTCTTTCCAAATAAAATTGTAAGCTTTTTTTCTTTTTTTTTTACACAGAAAAATATGGTAAATTGATGAAATATAAACAAACTCAAACTATACAATATAAATTTGAGAAAATGGCATTAAGATAACTTTCAAATAAATTAATATAAAAAAACAACAGAGAATCTCAATAAAACTAGTCTATAAAATAGTATCTTGAATCAAGCAAAACTTAAAATATATCAATGTATATAAAGTATATAAATATTTAAAGCATACTTTTCAAATCAGATTTAGAAAATGTTCTAACAGTGTACACAGCTAAGGAAATAATCACCAACTGTTCTCTAAGATGAATGGTGTCTGCATTGTAGGAAACTTCTGAGAGAACTTTATAAATAGGATTCTGATCTTCTGCTTCAATAAACGCTATGAATTCACTTCAAAAAATATTTTAATTAGAATCTAGTAAAACAGTGTTTACAAAATTAAATATTAAATTACAAAAATTAATATTTAATAAAAAAAGCCAATCAAAAGAAGCAAAGAAAATTAAGAAAAAAACATTTTGATTAATAACTCTAAACATTAAAATAATGATAAGATATCCTCACCATCTTTTTTTGCACCATAAACATTTTCCAAAGCACACAAATGCTTATTTTGATTATTTTTTAAAAAAACAAGGATAATTACTTCTGTAAATTAAAATTAGTCATAAACTAAACTCTGTTGCATGACACTCCATCAGAAGACAAGGAACAATGTGCCCATATGAGTTTTATTAACTCAAGAGATCTGGGTATAAAGCATGTCTCAGTTAGGTCAACCTAATGTAAAATTTCTATTGATTAGTTCCCAAGCAAGCTTGGAATTCAGTTTTATCAACTCATTGAAGGGATGAAAGGCTGATTCAATTTATCTCAGCCAAAGAATAGACCTTGGACCTGTGTGCTGAGAACACCAAACACTGACACAATACAATAAGGTTTCAAAATTAGTCATAAATGTGTTCAAATTTTATAGGATAAAACAGTAATAGATATTTAATTTGCCTATAAATAATTTTAGAAAAGATAATAAATAAAAATTATTTTCTTTTGCATAAACTAATATTAAATGTAGTGCTTTCCAAAATGATAGAATCAGGTTTTAAATTTAATTTAATTCTTCAGAAAGAAAAATTAGGCTTTTTATAAAATCAGTTATTTAAAAATTAAATATAATTTATATCCTTATAAAAATATTACAATAAAATATAATGCAAAAATATTGTTCAAAATTTGAATAGAAACAAAACAAAAAATTCTTGAAACAATTTCTTTAAATTAACTTCATTAAAATTTTTCATTGATATGAATTTTTTCTTAAGAACATTGATAAAACCTTTAAGCATAGTTTTTAAAGTTTCTGCAAATGAAATTTAATTTCCAGATGGGAAAATCACTAATTACAATTTAATTATCCAGTAACGTTTAATTTTGAAACAATTTTAGCATAAAAATTTCCCTGGTAAAAAGTTTAACAAAGTTCCCCAATTTAGAAACTAATCTCTATCCTAAAACTCTTAATATAGGTCCACAATATATTTTGCCTAGGATGAAGAGAGAGCTATGTCAGAGTATTTAGTTTACAAGCAAATGTATGAGTTAATATTACATTTTATTTAATGCTCTTCATTATCATGCAGTTATTGTCAATACTCAGTGAGGAAGATACTTCTTCCATACCTCTTACATTAAAAATATGAAAACTATTTGCAACATAGATTCAATAGTTTTCTGGATTCTTAACATGTTTGCTGCATTTTTATATGCATTTTAAATATTAGCATATGTATAAACTGTCAAAATAAATTAATCTGAATCTTTGCAATTGCAAATAATTCATTCAAAATTCTGATATTTCATGAATCACATTTTACACACCTCCAGTACCTACATAAGTACCTGCATAAAAGCAAGTACTTATAAACAGCTATAGATTCATTCAATGACAATTACTACTATAATGACTTTATTGTTTAGAAATATTCTCAATACAGAAAATCAAATAAAATTTTACTTAAATATATTTCTTAATCATGAATCCTTACTTAACAAGTAACAATAAATATATATTAAAAGATATACAATTTTAGAATTCTGCTAAAATACAAGTTTTTAAAATCCTCAACAAACACTTTTGGAAATCAATTGAATATATTTACCTTTGCCAATATTTTGACAACATGAGGAATAATTCAGATAACAAAATGAGAACACGAGAATTGTTTCCATTCAGCTGAAAATAAAATAATTCAATAGAAATATTAACAACATAGCATTAAAATATAAAGTTTTATCTCATTTATTATACATACACACACTTACCTCTTCAATAAAATGTTCTAATATATTTTTCAGTATTTTTTTCCTGATTTCAGAAGAAATTTTCAGTGGCTCATACTAAAAATAAGTTATGTATGTGAAAAACTAATATATTAATAAATAAAATATTAAGCATATTACATTGTATAATACTGAAGGTAAGCAAAAAAATTTTCTAAATTAACAGATATTTTAAATCAAAACAACACAATTTTCTAGTTGGTAATGAATGTTTTTGACAATCAATCTGAAATTATTCTATGGTTCTTCAATCTGGGTTTAGAAATTGCCAACTGCTTAGATTACAGAGATCAGAGATAATCTTCAAACAGCTCATTCAAAACAATAAAACAACAGTAATTATAAAATGAAAACTTGTTAAGCATCATGAAATTATACAAATGAAATATAATTTTAGTTGAATATATTTTTCATACAATTGTTTTTTAAAAGGCACATTTCTCCATTCAAGACAATTTTAATTATTAAGAAATGTCTAATGTCCAATTTCTAAAAAAAAATAATAATAATTTGGTTAAATATAAATGAATTACATCCTATGAAGAGATTAATAATCACATGCATATTCAAAACAGTTAATTAGCAGTAAATATTTTAATTATTAATAATATTCTGAGTAATCAACAATTTTTAATAAAATCTAATTCATATGATCAATCATATATCAGGCTTTCACAGAAATATGAAAAAAAATTTCCTTGACATTTTCAAATGTGCATTGATCAAGTTTTTGGAAATAAAAAAATCATTAAATTCTAGTATCCCTATAATAATGAAATTTCTTTCATTTTAACTTGGAAGGAAAAATATTTACTTATAAGATAATTGGTGATTGATATAAAGACTAACACAAAATGAAATGGGGTAAAAATATGTACTCTAAATAAAATGTTTAATAATAATGAAAAGAAATAGAAAAGAATTACAATACACATATTTATAAATATTAGTAAGCATATCAAATAAATTGACAAATTTGTCAAACTGAACATATTTCAGCATTATATACATCTAATTTCAAAGAATAATAATGATTGCTACTTAAGAGTATGCTTTTGTTAAGACTTTATTCAAAAACTTTTTATTACTGCAAGAAGCAGTATAACATTCTCAATTGCTTCTTTCAATTTCTTTAACTGATATTCGTCCTTATTATTTCATTTTGCTTTATCCATTAAATTTGAAGTTGTCATAAAGGTCATGAGAATTTTTCAAACACTTTAATACTGTTTATGCAGAAAAACTTTTTATATAGAGCTGCGTTTTACAATCCTACATTCATAATTCAGCAATGTAATATCATCTGAAAAATAAAATTTTTAAGCAGATATTTTATAAAAGAATACTTGTATTTACAAGGAATCTGTTCTAAATGATTGAATGTAAGATTATACATTTTGTTATAACATCAAAATTCCGTTCATTGTTAATTGCTAAGATATCGAGTAAAGAAATCATCAAGACTTTAGGTCTTTTTCAAAATATTTCCATTTGTTTCTGTATATGAAAACAAACTTTAATGCACATAACAGAATAACCAGTCTAAATTTCCTTTTCAACCCATTCTGATGTATTAAGTAAAATGTATCATCTGAAGTATTCAATTTTACATATCAATAGTCTGGCTGATATTATAAAATATTTTAGTCTAATACAGAAAATTGAACAACTTTAAATTTTTGAGGATTTTCCTCAAATATTTTTATTGTCATTAAATTTTTATAATTTGCCTCGTATTAAAGTAGTTGAATGACTAACATGATGAATAGTTTATTCCACATTGAATTTAAGAATGTATTTACATTACTTAGAAGTATTTTTGATCCTGAATATTTCCAGTTAATATTTTTTAGTACCATCCAATTATTTAATTCTTATTTTAGTTAATAACTTAGGTTTTCTTTCATGACATTTTTAATGCATAAAAACTTATATGTATTTATTTCATTTTTCATTCTAATTACTATATCTTTAAATTCACATTTAAATACCTTTCTGAATATTTGTTAATAAAAACACTAATAGAATACAAAAAAAAAAAAAAAACTAAGAAGCTTTTAACTTTCAATATACCCATATAAGATGCTTAATTAGAAATCTTATGTGAAATAAAAGAGGTTTTAGGTTTTATATTATTAACATTCAAAATAAAAATACTAATAAATTCAAACCACATGTTTGCAATTACAATTAAAAATCTCAGTGTTTTGGACTGGTTTAAAAACATTTAAAATATTTTATATTACTTATACTTAAAATTTGGAATTTTTAGTAGCAGAATCTAAAATATAACCAACATATAACCCAAACTATGAAAATGCTATCAAAGCAGATGAAAGCAAGATTCTTGAATTATAAAATACTTAAATAGAAGTATCAAGCAATAAATACATATAAAAGTGAAATGTAATATAAACATTGAAATCCTGAAATTGGATAGTACTCATTTTAATAGTTCAGGCAGGATATAAATTGTTTCTTAATTTTGTGATAAATACAGGATATTTAATTGCATTGATGATATTCAGAAGTTCTTGAATTGGATTCGGATGAAATTTTAAATATGTTATTTAGATCATGCAAAAAAGTTTCTGTTGGGGGAAAAAAGTTTGAAATCAGGTGGCAATATAATAAAGAAAAAAGGATTTAAAATTTAACAGATAATATGGTATTTAATGTATCAGTCCATCTGTGTATGCTGTATGCAAAACTTGTTGGATAACAATACATTGAAAGTGTGGTATGCAGGGAAAGAGCCAGGCTCTTTCTTCAATCTTACGTGTAACAGAGCCTCACAAACTGCTATTTCAAGGTTAGCAAGCGGCCACATTAAAAACCTTACTTTTAATGAGAATCGTAAGATTTATGCCATTTGCTCCAGATGTCATGCTCAGCAGGCTTCTGCCAAGCACATGCTTGACTGCCTGAAGCTCTTAAGAGATGAGATTTACTCTCTCCCCCTTCTTGTCCTAGACTACCTTAGGGTCAGTGATCTTTTGGATCTTGTCTGACATTGTCAGACAACTGATAGATTAGAAACAACAACATTGAAAGCGTACTATTGTATTATCAATGATCACACAACATATCAGTAATGAATAAAAGAACCTTAATAAACTCAGTCCATTTAAACTTCATAGCCGGAAATTGCAATGGTTGAAGTCTTGATAACACTGGTGGATTTTGTACGTCACTCTATATTTATTTTTTGCATACTAGGGCTAATTAAATTGAAGCCTATAACTTGAAAGGAATTCTGAACCTTACAAACATCCACAATGGAAGTTGAAATTCAAATCAAGATTTGTTGAACAGAAAACTAAAATACTAATTATTTGGCCATTAGCATGTTAGTAATCTTACAGGCCAGTGGGAAAGCATGTGAAATAACACATTGATCTGGAAAGTTTGCTAGAATCAAATTCTTTACAAATCATGTCATGAGCTGTTGCTACATTTTTCATTAATACTGTAGAGGTCAAACAATCTATTTGGCTTAAAAAGTCAGGACAGTCCAATTTTTTAGGTTTATGTATCGGTACTTGGGACCAAACAAAAAACTTATTCCCAATGGTTATTTTAAAAAAAAAAAATGAAATTCAAGAGCTGAATCCACATCAAGTGTAACACAAATCTATTATTGCATGGCATGAAAAATTATTCGATTTTATTGTGGAAACTATGAATTCACAATGGCATAAATGAAATTCAGCTTTGTATGTCCATAGAAATGTGATAGTTAATATTCATTACTTGCATCTATGGCAGAAATATAAAAGGAAATTTAAACATGGTGAGAAATCTTGGAGTTTCAATTATTGCACTGTGTATATATTATGAGGGGGTACAACTTTAAAATTTAGAATAAATTCATGCATACAGTTGCCTACAAATGTTGATTTCATCCTAGCATCCCAGCATTTGAAGAATTTGTAGATTTTTTTAAATGTGTATGCACATACATAGATACATATTTATTAAATACATGAAAAACATTTCTTTACAGAAAAGTAAAAACAAAATATAAACTCCAATATTGTTCATAGAACAGAGTAATTTAATTAAAAAACTATACTAACATATGTTTTCCTTATTTAAAATAAATTTGAATTTGAGATTTAATTAATATTTATACTTACAACAGTAATAATTAATAGAAAATCTCTCCAAGATGTGAGTAAAGCAAAAGTATCTTGTTCAGAATCAATTTGACTTGACTCCAGTTGAGTTTCAACATCCATGCTTTCTTGCTTATTTTGACAATGAATATGCTTATGGAAAATAATTGCAATATTATGAAATTAAAATTTTTTATTCAGTATGAATTGATAATTTCTCATTATTTTACTATTTAAAAAAACTATTTAATCTTTTAGGAAGCTTCTTTTATTTGAAATATGTCCCCAGGAAGAAGGGGAAAAGAAACATCTAGAACACTGATTTTACATCAATAACCTTATATTAAAAAAAAAAGAAAAAACATTTCATTTTAAATATCATATTTTTAAAGCACATTTAAAAGATTATATGAACTGTAATACACATTAAAATTAGTAGTTAAGGATATTTTTCAATCAATTTAGGGGAAAATATATATAAAAAAATTGCTTAGTTTAAGAAATAATTTTTAAAGAGAAATTCAAATTACTCTGAAAATTTAACAGACAAATACGTTAAAAAACTTATGCATTTCCTTTGTTAATTTTAAAACACGATTACAAGAAAAAATAATAAAATGTATTAAGGTTTTGTTATTTATGTATAAGAATCACGAGAATATGATTGTTCAACTCGAATATGATTGTTCAACAATCACTAGAATATGAATAATTTTTTCTATCACCAATTGGTTTATATATAATGGGAATTTATTCATTTTCTTATAAATAATGAAAGATTAAAAGCAAATATATAATATATCACATAGATAAAAATACAAATATATCACATAGATAGACAAAGAGACAAGCTCTGTTTGTTTGCATCATACTTTCACTATTCTTAGCTCATAACCAAGAGAATCCGTGAAATTTGTAAGATTTCAAAAATCAGATAGAATGTGACAAACTAAAAGTAAATATCTAAATATATAAATTTAATGGTCATTTCAAATATAATGGATACAGAGAGTCCTCTAATGATCATTCTAAACTATTCCATTTAAAATGCAAATATACATCACCTTTTCAGTAAGTTCCTTTTTTAGCCCTGCCATATTTTTAAGAGAAATGCACTTCTTCAATTCATTCTCAAACACATTTGGAGAAAAATTCAATTGCTCCAAATAATGAATACAAATATGAAAAAACCTTATTAATATAAAGTTAACAAAACATTCCATTATATTTAAATAAAATTTAGAACTTTTATTTTATTAATAGAAAAATTTTTTGAAAATTCATTATAAAATATTTTACAACATTTTAATTATAATTAAAATACCTTACTCACTTCTGACCACTTGAGCAACAAATTATTATCTTGTATATTTTTAAATATGTCGTTAATTGGTTGATGTATTCTATCCCTACATTAAAAAAACAAATAAATATTTGTTAAGAATTAAAGTCAAAATTTAAAACATATTACAAAAATGATTATAATCATAATGATATCATTCACTTTACAATTTTTTATTCCCTAAGAGAAACTATATTCAGCTAAGAATTAACATTTCATAAGATCAAACCAAAAGCACATAGAAACACATCATCTGATTAATTTTTTAAGGTTCATAATATTAAAAAATTTTCTCTGATAAATTTAACGTCCTGATTTTATTTAAAAAGGAAACTGAATCATAAAATCTTACATTTTCTTACAGGATTACAAAAATAGGAGAAAAATAAATTACCTTCCACCATAGAATATTTCAAGTGCTATAGTTCTAATTATATAGGCATTAATACCAGGTGCATTTTCTGACAATTCATCATTCAAAATTGTAGAGCAAACTAAATTCCAAAATTGAGAACTAGACAACAAAAATAAAAAAGAAAATGTTTATTAATAACTTCAAAATTGTTTAGGTAATACGCTATAAATTTTATATTTAATGTTTTATAATTAAAATTATATCAGAATAAAGCAATTATATAATTATTGTAAAATTATTGAAAATATTAATGTATTTCAAATCAATTTACAAAATAAAATTTCAACTATTCAAATATATACCATACTAACACAAAGGAATCATAAAAGACTTCATATAAATAAAATTATTTTAATAAGAATAAATATATACTTCAAATGTGACAATAAAAATAATGGAAACCTTCTTAAAAAATGGAAATAAAAAATTGTAAAACAATAATATAGAATTTCACAAACAGATTTTATTTAATAAAGTATACTTATAATTATTAATGGAGTGTACACATTAATATCATAAATTGCTTGAAATCCTAAAAAATTTATGCCGAAATTTTAATTAATAATATAAAGACTGTAAAAGTAGTTAATTTTTTAAGTTAACTAAGCAATTAAACTAATTAGGAAATGAAACATTTAAAAATAGCTGTAAATAGAGAGAGAAACTAATGAAGTGCATTACAAGGAAAATGTTATCATAGCAGAAATAATCATATACAAAAAAAAGAAGGGAAAAAAACAGTATTTATTTACATCTTACAGCATTTAATTTAAATTATGTATTTTATTTCATAAATATTAGATCTTTTGGCAAGAAACAATTTTCACTAATAACAAGAAAAAAAATTACTTTATAAAATCTCTATAATGATATATATTTGGTAATATACACAAAAAATGAGAAAATAATGACAGTATTTTGATAAATGAATAGTTTACGCTAAAGTTAATTATTTGAAAATGAAGTAATTTAAAAATCAGATGGAGTCTAAAACAGTAAATTTATAATCAGAACTTTATGTTTAATTAATTTTTGAAAAGATAAAATCTTTATATATTTACAAGCAGGAAAAGAAGTTTTAAACCCACATGATTCACATGTAATGAAAATACATCTACAAACTGCTGTTTCTCATTTAAACAATAAGAAATTTTGCACCACTTCTTATAGGAATTCTTTGAGGATTCCAAACTATCAGGTGTTTTACTATTAACACTATAGTACAATTACTAAAAATTATTTTAAAATAGTTATCACTTGTACTGATATAACATAATTAATGTGCATTTTAATCATTTAGCCCACATTTGTCCAAACATAATTCATGCAAAACCATTCAAATCAAAATATTAGTTGCTGTGCTATAACATTTGTGGCTATTAGAGAAATTTTAGAACACACTCATTTTGCATGGAGATGTTGCAGTTCCTAAATATAAATTACCCACATGATAGTATAAACAAAATCAGCGAATACTGCAAGCAAATATTACATAGAAATACTCATTCTGAATACAAATATATAAAAATCAATTTTACACTTTCACATATATAAAGCCAAAAAATGTTTTCTCCCTATAGCCTTATATTCAACTTGTCAATTATTTATAAATGAATAAAATGCAATAATTGCATTATTAATTATTGCAAAATTTAATTTAATCAGCAAAAGAATGAAACTTAAATATAAAATATGTATACATTCAAAATCTGAGAATATTTATTAATAATGGAACTACAATACTGAAATTTCATTTAAATAATTAATTTGTCAACAAAATAACATAAAAATAAAATTTGTATGTTTTATCAACTTAAATAAAAATATTTGTATTAAATTATTGTGATATTTCATCAAACATCTGACAAAAAGTCATAAATATTTAAATAAAGTATTAAGTCATTACATATTTTTCATATAGTATTTAAGAAGAGAATTTAATTGATAATACTTAAAAAATGTTTGTTTAAACAAAATTAATTCTTACTCTTCTTTTAATGCTTCCATGGCTAAAGCTTGATGACCTGCCCAAAGTGCATGAATAAATTCCACAGCTGTACAGAGAAGATCATGTGGATATTTTTCTTTTGACTAAAAATAAAGATAATGTTAATAAACTTTTAAGAACTTTTTCTCAATAAGAAACAAAAACAGAAGAAGGATTACACAATTAATGATGCTTTTATTATCACAAGAATCTAATAAATAAAACACTAAAATAAATAAAAGAAAAAAATACATAATTTGGCAGAAAGCTTCAAAAATATTTAACTATTTTTATTTATTGCAAAAATACTTTATTTAATGCTCTCTCTCTCTCTCACTCTCTCTCTCACACACACACACACACACATATATATATATATATATATATATATATATATATATATATATATATATATATATATATATATATTCTCTGTAAGTTTTACTTACTTCATTCATTTTATCTTTCAAAATATTTTTTACACAATCCAAACAGCTCTTTGTTTCATTGCTCTAAAAAATAAACAAATAAAGTTAAATTCTACATATGAATAATATTATTCATTTTTCAGAAAGCATAAAATTTTGATATCTTATTATATTAGTTCTTTTTTAAGAAAACCTTAAATTTCTTTTTAACAAAAAAATACTTGCATAATTTTATAAAAAAAATAATATATATATATTTTTAAACAGAAATTTTTTTTTTATATATAATTTAGAAAAACTCTTTAATGATTGAAGAAGTTTACAAGAATAACAGAAATATCACAATAAAAATTTTTAACACTAGAAATTGTTAATAGAAGTTATATTTTCCATGTTTAAAATAGAATTATTAACAGAAATTAGCAATTATAAGCACCTTAGAATTTTTATCATTCTTTTTTTTAACATTGATAAACATTTCAATAAGACCAGGTTGTTGAGCAACACAAACTGTTAAGAATTCCAAAATAGAGACTTTAAGTCGAATATCTTCACAACGTGAGCTGAGACGAGCTAAGAAATGATCCCGAATCGCTTCTGCTTCTGAGCCAAAACAGCCAAGAAGAGACATGGGAAATTCCTATAATTATAACAAGTTATGAGTTGAGTAATACAATAAATGATCATATCACTCAATATAGACCTTAACACAAAAGATTATGAAAGACTTTTATATAAAGTGACTGAATTTAACATTCCATTTTTATTTGTATCTTCTACATATATTATTGATATATTCACAAAAAATATTTATATAATAAATTTATCTTTATATTATTTAAACATATCACTTAAAGAATAAAACAAAAATAAATATTTTAATTGGTAAATTTATAGAATAACAATCTGTTAATTTTAAATTAGCAAAAGATGAAAGTTGACAATATATATTTACAGTAAACCAAAATATTTACAATTTATTTGTAGAATACCTTTTTACTTTTAAATAATTATATCTTTTACAAAGCAATCTAGAACAAAAAGTTTTTAATATAAATTTAATTTACATATTCACAACAAATATGTTTTATGTAACAGCAATATATATTCATTCAGACAAAACAATGGGAAGAGTTTAAGGGAAATATATTTTTAATTGCACTTTTCAAACCAAAGATTACAAGCTTAGAAATTGTAAATTTTTTCCAAAAATCACAGAAATTCTAATCACATGTGAAGGAGAATAAAATAGGAACACAAAAAGGATCGATTAAAATGCTTTCAATAATAGAAGTGGATATCTCGAGCAGATGGCTATATAAGTCTCACAAATATGTACCATTGTACAAAAATGTACCAAGTACATTTTAAAAATTCCTATTTCTTTCTTCCTGGAGCATCTCGCATGTGCACAATAGAATCATATTTTGAATATATTCTATCTTGATATATTTATTGACATGTATTACTATGTGAAGCCAAGAGTAATTAATAAAAATAAGCTTGACTCTTATAACTCCTAAAAAAAAACACAACATATTAAGATTTAAATTGATATTACTCATATAGATAATATGATAGCAGAAAGGATGTGAAAAAACTTATCTAATTAAAATAATTATTCATGAAAAGATGACAATGTTTGAAGCATGGCAATATTCATCAAACTAACTTCATGAAAAATTATCAACAAATTCGTGCATTAAATCTCAACTCAATATAGAACAAGGATGGCCAAGACGTCGACTGCGGTCGAATGGTCGACCGCGAAGACATTTTAGGTAGTCCGCGCAACCATCTCGATAATGATCTCGGATATTAAGAATTTAATTTATGACTTACGTCATAGAATTAATGAATTATTTAAAATTAAAATTTACTACAGTTTTTGCTTTAAAACCTAAAACAAAATGTGCAAAGTAAGGCACAGAATGTTTCGTTTTACAGTGGAATTAAATCGAAACAATTTGACAAAGTGGGATGCTTAGATTATATCCAGCAGCCGGCACATGATAGCGACGTGCCGAGTCGTCTACGCACTGATACGAATTTGTTTCAAAACTGTTGAATGTTCGAACTGTTGAACGAAACTGTTGATACAAAACTGTTGAATTTGTTTTTGAACAACCCGTCCAAAATGACTCAGCCAGGCACCAGTGCTAAGAGAAGTAAAACATACCATTATCACAATGAGTGGGAAGGTGATTTTTTTTTGTTATGGTGAAGGAGAAATGTGATTGTCTCATATGTAACTCAAGTGTGGCATTACCAAAAAAAGCAAACGTTGAAAGACATTTTAAAACCATGCACTTAAAATACGCTAAAGACTTTCCAATCGGCAGTGAACTTCTAAAAGTTAAAGTGCATGAATTAAAGTCAAATTTACATTTACAGCAATGGGTATTTACAAAACTAGGCATCAAAGTTAAAGCAATAACATTGGAGTCGTTTAAAATTGCGGAAGTTTTGATAAAGCGAAAATAACCATTCGAAGATGGAGAATTGATAAAAGAAGCTTTCATTAAAGCGCGAGAAGTGCTTTTCCATGATTTTAAAAACAAATCTGAAATAATATCGTCAATAAATAATATTTATTTTCCGCATAACACTGTGATGCGATGGACTGAAGCTATGAATAATCATTGGGAAAATTTATTAAATGATGATTTAAAAAATTGTAAGTTCCTATCACTTTAATTTGATGAATCCACAGATATTAGTGACATTGCACAGTTATGCCTTTTTGTGAGAATGGTTTTCAAAGATATGACTTCAAAAGAAGAATTATTAACTATAATTCCATTGAAAGGACAAACGAAGGAACAAGATATCTACAATTCATTTAAAAATTTTATTGATAAGACAGGATTTCCAATATATAAATTGGTCTCTATTACAACAGATGGAGCTCCAGCAATGCTCGGAAATTGAACTGGTTTTATTGCCTTATGCAATAATGATGAGGAAATTCCCAGTTTTACCAGCTATTATTGTATTATCCATCAACAGGTATTGTGTTCAAAAACACTAAAGTCTAATGATATAATGCAAATTACTTTTAAAATCGTCAATTCAGTTCGTTCAAGAAGTCTTCAGAGACGACAATTTCGGGTGCTTTTGGAAGAAACTGAATCAGAGTACAGAGATCTCTTGTTGCACACAGACGTGAGGTGGCTAATCTGGGGTGCTTTTTTAAAAAGATTTCATATTCTGTTACTAGAAGTAAGAAATTTTCTACAAATAAAAGGAGAGCACATTAATGAATATTGAAAGATGGGAAATGGCTCATGAAATTAGCTTTTCTCTGCGATATCACTGCAAAACTTAACGACTTAAACCTAAATCTACAAGGAAAGAATAAATGTTTAACAAACACTCATCATGAGTACGATTAAAACTTTCAAAGAAACGATAAAAAGGTATGCCTCTTAATTAAGAAAACATGAATTGAGAAACTTCAAAAACATGAAGGAAGAGTGCATCCATAATCCAAACCGATACTTCGAAGATTTCGCTTAACACTCAGATGTTTTGTTTGAAGAATTTGAAAGAAGATTCACTGACTTATTTAGGTTGGAAGAAATACTCAATTTTATGATATTTCCCCATTTAATGAAAATGTCAACATGGATGGAGTATCTGAAAAAATAGGACATATAATAGATACCACTTCAGTCACGGTCGAGCGAGAAATTATTAAATTAAGATGCGATATATTTCTTAAATCCAGATATACTGATACCATCTAGCAATACTGATTATTGAAAATTAATTTCTGAGAAAACGTTTCCAAATATTTACAATATGATTTTGTATTTGAAATCATACTTTGGATTGAGGTATCTTTGCGAATCTCCTTTTTCAACCATGAACGCCATAAAACTAAACATCAGTCGGGTTTAACAGATGAGCATATAATTTCATGTTTACGCACTGCAATAAGATCGTATTAGCCACAATATGATAAATTTGTCGCTAATATACAGAGTCAAATTTCAACTAAACAAAGTGAATTGGATGGTCACTTTTTATGTATATAAATACTTTGATTATTTTCGTCAGTAAATTTTTATTTTGTAAATACTAAGTTTTTTTTTTTATTTTATTGAAAAATCAGATACTATACCATTTTTTCTGTTATCGAAAATAAATATATAAACATATTTGCTATTTCTGCCGTTGGTAGACTACCTTCGATTTTTTAAATGTGGAGTAGACCACGGATCCCAAAAGTTTGTCCATCCTTGATATAGAAAAATACCCAGAATAGTGTACACTACTACAAAATAGATATGCTGTCATTTATAAAATTATATAAAAGAGGAAATTGTACATATTTTGTTAACCAATTATAAAATAAACTATTTAAAGATAATTTATCTCAACTTTCTGAATATTATAAAATAATATAGATTTAAATCAAGTCTTTTTTCCTTTAAAAATTAACATTTAGAAAGAAAAAACTTTAGAAAAATACATTATGAGCAATAATATATGACAGAATGACCTAGCTATCATTTTTCTGTGACATCATTCCAAGTATAAAATAAATGCTTTGAGTCAAGAATGTAATTCCATCTGATTCCAAACCATGATCACTCCTAGTAAAAATATCTTATGATATTTGCAAATAAAATTATTGATAATTCTCCAATGCTAAAGATGTTTTAAGACAAAAATTAGGCAGGAAAAATTCCAAAGGAATTCTATCAAAAATTCTGATATTTCAACATCAGCAGTGCAA
>JAPDSC010128135.1:0-15860 GCA_026290005.1 Latrodectus geometricus
TATATATATATATATATATATATATATATATATATATATATGTTCCAAATCATTATAAACATGGATAAGAACAAACTGTTGAACTGAAGACCAAAGTAGGTAAAATATTTAGAGTTTGACTAGAAAGTTTCAGAATAATATGCGGTATATGAACTTTTACGTAAGGTTCACAAATGATCTTTAATTATAGCTTAAATTAATTACAAAAACTCATTACATTAATATAGTGACTCATTACAAGGTTATTTTTATCTTAAACTTTCATTTATCTCGATACACACAAAGTACTAGGAAACCCATACACCCAAGCATATATATTTCATTCAGCTATGCAACTAATAAATGATGTGATACTGTCAGCAGCACTTATATAATATACAAGTGTCTGGAAAAGCTCCTAAATCTGTTTTTCTGCTACAAAGACAGGTTATCAAGATTAAAGTGACTTTGATAGTCGGCTCACAAGAAATAGGATAGTCATCTCTTAGGTAAAGATGAAATTAGGATTCGATCCATTAGCTTCTCTCCCGTTTTCTAAGAGAAATAAAAAACTTTTGATTTAATGGAAAATTAAAACTGATAGAAAGATATGTAGTTTAATTAACAAATATAATAGAATAATATTCTTAACTCCCAGAGAGCTAATAAACTTAACTAACACAATATGATAAATCTAATAATTTTGGAATAAAAGCCATGGAATAAAAACAACTTTAATTTTTAATGAAAAAGTTATATATTTGTCAAATCAGTTGTAAAAATTTTGATGATATTCAAAAATATTAAATATATAACTCTAAATATTTTAATATATAACTCTAATTTGAAAATCTCTAGAAATTGAATTATACTTTATTAAGTTGAATTTCATTTATTTTTCAAATTTTTATTGTTTTCAAAAACATACAGTGAGATTCTTTTATAATATTACAAGCACATTTATTGTATGTTAAACGATTTCTTAACATGTCGATAAACATTAATTTCTCCTAATGTATCAAATTAACGCAAATCTTCTTGAGCTTATAAACTTTTCTTGCATATTTTATTTTTCATTTTTGTTACAGCATCTAAACTAAAAAATATACACATGAAACAAAATGACAAACATTTGACGTTTTTAGGAGGTATTTTTTCCACTTTTATTGAATAGTCGCATAAGAATTTCACAATAGAAACAAAATCAAGTTCAGAAGACCAAGAACACAGTTTTTTATGTAATTCTGAGTTTTTCACTTAATATCCACAACAAATCCTCGTCTAACGCCAATCAATATGTCTCGCCAAGAGGAGGCGTGAAGAGAATAAGAAAGTCGTTGTTACTTTCCATACAAAAATCTTAAATTTATTTCAGTTCATCCCTTAGACATCTTTAAAAGAATAATGTGCATTAAATTGATGTCTCAGATAAATCAGAAATTTAGTTTAAATGATTTTTCAACGATTTTTTACTTACTCAGAAAAATATCCAACAATAATCAAGCCAGCTTGGCGGCATTTTTCAATCACCAAAATATTCAGTATGGTATCTGTAATATTATTTTACACCTTTATTACAGAACCTGCTTCAATCATGAACTGATATAGTTTAAAATAATTTAATTGGTGATGTACAATAAGTTATTGTTCATTTTTAATGCTTTCTTTCCTACGTAAAGACTGATAATTATTTTAAACATCTGATGACTCATCGCTTAAATACTTTTTGCTGTAATTGTGCTGCATAAGATCCTCAGAATTTATTTTAGAGAATTGGAATATTTTTCGTCATTTGACTTTTCATTCTTACAATTGGCAATCGAAAGTTTTGCTTAGTAATGATCTTTGATTATCATCATTTTGTATCAAAATCTCTTAAAGAAGGAAACAGTTTTGGCAAACTTTATTTATTTATTTTAGTTATTTTCTTATTAACGGTATTTTTGTCTTAGCTTAATCTCAAAATTAAGCTTGCATAATATTTTGTGCTTGCTTAAGAATAGTTTTACTACAATATATATTGAGTTTAGCCAGTTCAGACTACATTTTCTGTATAGAAAAACTATATGGTTTTATAGTTTCAGGAATTAAATCTTTTACAATTTTTATACAATGATTTTTTTTATCATTCAGTTGCTTCTTTCTGTAAGCTGCTGAATGGTGAAATAATGATTACATGTTTTAAGCACATGAAAAGGTTTCTTTTAATTTATAAATAATTTATGGAATTTATTATAAATTAGAACATAACTCCAACAAAGGAAATGTCAGCATCACTGATTGAAATTTCATATATTAGCCGTTTTAAAATAAAATGAGATACTTCCTCAACATTCCCCAAAATTAAATATTTAATTTTTGTTTCCCTTCATATTTACTTCAATATGATAATTAGCATAAGTGATGGATTATTTTATTCTTGTAAAGCTCGGTTTTTGTCTATATAATTAAAGATTTGTGAGACAAAATCCATAATATTTACAGCATAAAATTTCAGTTATTCGATGTATGCATAACTAAATGTAGAATGATGTTAAATAAACTGCATATAAATAAGAAATTCCTAAGAAGTTTCATTTTGTACCGTTAGCATGTTTATCTATAGTTGGTTTCACTAGGGGTAACACTACTCTATCATTTTTTATACCTTTTAAGCACAATAGTTACAGAGCCCTAATTTTAGAATATTAATAGCAACCCAATGTATTTAATATAAAAAAATAATAAGATTTTTTTACTTCTCTTTAAAATTAAAATGAGAATTCTTAAATTCTGGATTACTAATAAGAATTTTTTTTTAAAAGACGATATATGTTACGTTTAGTTGCATTTCAAATAAAACACTTGTTGCTATCCAATAACAAATTTCAAGAAAATTGTAAAATATGTGCATTTAATGCAAATTTAAAGAATTATATTAGAATTTGCTGTAAAAATGGGTAAATAAATTAACAAAAATTAAAAACTCTTATTAATTTACACCAATGGCAAATTAAAATTTCCATAAAATATATTGTGAAAATAAAAGCTTCAAATTTCTGTTTCTGTATATTTTCTCAAATAGAATAATTCGTATGAAATTTCATTTTTGAATAAAAATTCAATAAGTTTGCAGGTTTTTCTAAATTTCTTAGAAATAAAAAACTTTCTTACAAAGAAAGTACTTAAATTTTTTAATATAAATTACTGTACATTTTAAAAGTTAAGCAAATAAAAATCGTACACAAATAATATGTAATAAAAAAAATTTTAAATTTTCTTGAACGAGATTAATATAATTTCGGTTCCCTTAGAGAATTTTATATATACGTTACATGTACACGTATTATACATTGCATGTAAGTATTCGCATGGAAATACTTCTTAATTTAGAATTTCAAATTTAATTTTACGACTAGGTTTAATTATTTATGTTTTATGACTTTTCAAATTCTATTATTAATATATCAAAATTGGGTAAAACTTTTGTGTGGCATTGTACGCGACGCAGTTAAAAACTTCTCTTACATAACAATTATTTTTCATATTACTTATAATTTTACCTTCATATAACTAATAATTCTTTCAAAGATATACAGTGCATTTTTAAATTTAATGTGAAAAGCAAACTCAAAACTAAATTTAACTGAGGCGTTTTCTTCGTTTCATTCCATTATCTTTCTAAAGATCTGAAAGCAGAGCCCGAAGTTAAAATAGTTTGAATCAGTAAAGTCCTCGGGGATCTAAACAGTCAACAAACTCGAGCGAAAGCAAGAAAACCAAAAAGCAAAACTCTTCCTTTAAACTGGATCTTCGAAGTATTGAAAAGAATGAAATGGAAAAAGCAATTTTAAATCTTACAATTACTCTCACTAGATGGTAGCACCATAGCTTATATATTATCCTGCATACAATTCGAATACTTCTCTCACAGAAGAAAAACTTTCAATAGAGTAAATTCATTTTGAAAAATATCCTGCTAAATCCTGTTGAAAATTTTATACTCTTCGCAGAAAAAAATAAGCTTATAAGTATTTTTTGCTTATTTTAAAGTATTTTAAAGAATTGTTTATAAGTAAGCAAGAGAACAGAAATAATAGTAACTGCTACAAAATGAGTATTAATTATATATTCAATAACAAACAATCCTATGAATTTGATTATTTATTCAATCGATCTTTAGTTTTACTGTTCTTTATAAATTTCCACTTTATTACTATTTTATTTTTTATTTGCTTTATAACACTGAAAATACATTTTAAAGTAACAGAAAATTTGGTTTACGACATGATAAGAAAAATTTATACTTTGTCATAAATTTTACTCTAAATAATTTAGTTTTGTGTATGATCAATAGACTCAAATACAGCATAAAATATATTTGAAAGGAAAGCTTAAATCTCTTTCAGTGAAAGCATAAGAATTCTTGACAAGCAAAAAATCATTAAATAAAAAGAATGAATATAATTTATTTATATAATTGTTTCTAACTATATTGTGACTATCATAGTTTCTACTGAAATAAAAACTTAAAATATTGATAAGCAATATGGTAATTTTAAAAATTTTAAGATGAATTTTAATAAAATAAAGAATTTTGGAATTTATGAGACTCAATAAATATTTTAAACATTCGCTATTAACATATTCTTATTTTTTTTCCAATATTTAATAAATCTGCTTCACATATTGCAGAATAATAACATCAAATCCTCAGTTATCATGTATTAATTATAAATTTATTTGTTAAATAAAGAAAATTTAAAAGATATTACCATTTCAAATGCTTACATTTGCTCATAGATAAATATTTTTAGTCTCTGACATAGAAAAAACTCGTTAGAGAGATAAGATTAATACACGCTAGATAAATGAATATAAAGACCTAAGATCAATATTTTATTGGACTGCTTACTGCAAGGATAATTGCTTATTCATCCTGGCATCGAATCTTCTTGCTTTTGAAGTTCAATTATATCCAGAGAATACCACTGATTGGCTATGCAAGTTTTTAGATCTTTTATATTATATAGAAGCCAGAAAGTGTTCTGTCGAATGTGTCTTTCCACCTTATCTCACACATTTTCTATAGGATTAAGATTCAGTTTCTGTTGTGGCCAGAATAAATGTTGCAAATAAGGCTGATGTTCAGAGTTACTAGAAATCATTGCATTTTCACATTTTATTAGTTCTTATTTTTAAAATATTATTACAAATCATTACATTTTGCAGATAATATTTACTACTCTTTTCATAAAGACAGTAATGGAGTTATAGAAAGATAATGTTTTTAAGAATTGCACTCATCAAAATATTATCATAACAGTTGTTGACGAATTACTAAGCATGCAAAATACTTCTTATTTTAGTTTACATAAAACTTTTATGCTTTCACAGTTATCCATTTTTGAAAAAAGATAAAAGTTTCCGACAAAACATCAAATTTATCACTAATGACACGATTTATAATTACATTATCGTTCAAAAATAATCCATTACAGTATACACTTGACCTGCCAGTATATTTAAGCAGTTTATTTACCTTCGGAGAACATCATTTCTATGCCAGCAGTACATTACTCAAGTCGTAATATTCTCACGAGACTCTTGCATAATAGTATTAAGGCAATTAAGACTTATGGTTTCGTATGTTTATCGCCAAATCAAATTCGAAGTTTTCGATCTGTGCAAAATAAGGTGCAGTTTGATTCATCCTATCATATAACCCATTCTTAAGATGCCCAGTGCCTTCCTTTCTTCCCAACACCACTACAAAGGAATATTTTCATTTTGGGCAGAAATAAGGGGGTTTTTTTCCCCCTCACTAACACCGGACAATGTGTTCTTATCCTCTACAATTCTCTGAGCATGGTTCGTGATAAAATTTTCTGGAAAGAGGATTAGTTGATGATTTGTGTCACTTGAAACACAGAGTCCCTATTCTGCCTTAAAATTCATGGCAACAATGCTAATCATGTTTTTGGAAAACTGCTCGAACCACGGTTACGCTTTCAAAACAAAAATTATGAGTTCTAATTACAACTTTTGATAGGACTGTTTTTGCAAACTTCGAAATCAACACTCTGCAAACTTCGAAATCAACACTCCTACTAATCAACAATAAGCTTTTTCAAATGGTGAAAGTTTTGTTGTTTATCCCATATTATTTCATTTATAGTAAAATGTACTTTAATCTTTACTAGTGCTATTATTCTGTCAACGTGGTACCGAAATCAAGGAAAATTGGCATACTTTATCCCTGGCTAGCATTTAATTGAAAATCAAAATTTTCTAATTCATATTCCAGCATATGTATATAAAATTAAGAGGGAATTAACTTTAAATTTACAAGTATAAATATTTGAGTACTCTAAATTCGTTTTCTTTTTATAACATATAAAATTGAATATTTTAATCCTACATAGATATTCCAGCTTTCCTGTTGGAAAAACTTTGACTTCTCGAATGAAAGTTCCCAATCTTGATTTCGTATACAGTTAAAGATGATTGTGTTGAAATGATTCATACAAAGAGCAAGTTTCAATTTTATGATCTTTCTGATGTTTTGTGATTAGATCAGCTGATGCTTCAGTTAAAAATTAATAGTAAAAAATAAATAGCAATAAGCTTAAATCCAGAAAATCATTAAATATTTTTGAATCTAGCAATTTTTACCGAGTGTATACTGTTTATATTATCTTAATGAAATAGTAAAATCTTTTGGCTATTATAAAATTCATAAAATCACAATCACGCATATATTGCAGTTCGAATGATTATTATTCACGAAACATGTACAAACGGCATTTTAGGAACCAATGTTGAAAACACTTAAGGTAAACTATGAACCACTCAGAAACATGCCTTTCATGTAAATTTGCTTAAAAAGAAACATGTATGACTTATGATAACATAAATTCATTTTTGATAGAGTATGTATCTCTAAAAAAGAAATTGCTTCGGCTGAAATGTTAAGCTATGCATAAATCACACGTACATAATCTAAAGAAAATATTCATGAAAAGCAATAAAACATTCATGAAAAATTCAATTAGCTCACTAAAATCAAACATGAAAAATGAAAACACTTTCTGCTATGGACTATAATTTGTGTTGCTAACCAGACTAATAACACGAGACAAAGAAGCAAATTAATTATTACCATCACAGCCGGTGAAACCTTATTAATCGCAATCGATCAATATGTACCTCTCATGGCCTTGGAAACTGATTCCTTCTTTTAATACATAATGCAGCATCCAGTGAAATCGAGCTTTGAAAGAATAATTCATTAATGATGTTCATCTGCTACATTAATTGTTCTTCGGTCAGTCCACAAGCAGAAGGCACCATAGCCGAGCAACATGCTGTTGTCGTTGATATGTCATCAACGATGATGAATGACTCAGTCACCGATTTTTCTCTCCTGTTTATTTTTTTACCTATTTATTTTTTAAATTATGCGTGACTCTCCCCATTTAATACTTCCAACAAAGATCCAAAGTTCTGCCATTTTTGTCTCACAGTTGATGTAGTATAACTGTGGAAACCAATTTACTGTGTAGCATTCGAAATTTGAGAGCTATTTAGATTAGCTCTTCTATTGATATTTATTAATTAATCTAATAACCAATAGCATAAGACCATCAAAAATAATATTGATTTCCTCAAGTTTGTGTTTATGAAATAATAAATATTTATCCTAATTAGACATGAGTCATTATAATTAATGTAAATTTGACTAACAGTTTAACCAAAATATCTGTGTAAGATTTACTATTTTTATTTAAATTATATTTCATAGAATAGGATTTATTATTTAAAAAATTGTGAACAGGAAAATAACTTTACTTAAACCAAAATTCATATTATAAATATTTAATGAAGTGAAATCACAAAAGATCTGGGAATCTCTTTTAAGAACCTACCCGTTAAATAATTAAAGAATTTTTATAGTTAAACAACACATTATTCACACATCGCAAGGAAAAAAAAATAATCATTGAAATTATTTTCCTTGCATTATCCACTATATTATATAAGTATTATGTACATGGGTAAAATTTAAAATTTCATTTTTTGTTAATGAAAATATGATAAGTATAAAAAATAGTTATATACATATTTTTTCTAAGGAAATTCATAATTTTAAACTTTTTGTTAATAATATGATATGATGTTAAATAGTACAGGAGCTTTTATTATAATTCCCCTAAGAATACATACCAAGCAATACCTTTCAGATTTAACGCATACTTTTATAAAACTATAACTAATAGCATAATTTGCATATTATAATGCTCTTGCATTTTATTCTAAAAAAATAAATATAGCATATTATATTATGCACATACTTTTCTTATTATATCTTAAATTTTGTATTTTTATAACAATATTTCATCTCCACGTAAAACACTCATCTTATTAAAACAATATATTTAACACCTACTAAGTTTAAAACCACAACAGCTAACTGCTGACAATTGTTGCCATACATTTTAACATGCACCATATATAGCTATCTTCTAATAGGACATTTCAATGACAATGGGCCACATTCAAATTTTGTTAAAAAATAATGATCAGATGTTGTTAAAAATATTAAAACTAAAAAGTATCTACACCGACAGGCTTGTATCCAAAATTACAAAACAAAATTCTAATTATTTGGCAAGCTATTAGAATCGAAACTAAAGTTTCTAATCAGAAGGAAATCTCGTACTACAACGCCACGAAAAGATTACAATAACGTGCTTATTTTTATATTAATATAGTGATTGTTTATTATTAATATATTGATATATATTTTTAATACATTTATTTATATAGATTTGATGATAAACTAATTATGAAGACTGCTGCATTATAATTTGGGAAACTATAGTAAAATATTTTACATTAAAAAAAAAAGGCCGAAAAGTGAAAAACTGCAATTCTATACCAAAAACTGCAATTCTATACAGTACCAAAATACAATTCAATTCAATAAAATTGTATAATAGCAGTAAACTGCTATTATACAATTTTATTTTATAAAGTAATATCGTCTTAAGTTTATTAAGGATGGTTTTAGTTTAACTATACGGAAATTAATATAAAATGTACAAAAACAAATGCAACTGTCAGCTATAATTTTTAAATTTGATGTTTATTTATTTGCTGTTGCAATGCAGAAAATAAAGAAACAAATTTGTCTTTCTTGTTATAGATGAACTAAATTTAAAATTTGAGAAATTATCTAAGAATAAATAAAAAATAAGAATATCAAAAATAAACTTGGTTTAGAAATGATGATTAAATATTGTGTTAGAATTGGAGCTACTAAAAGAATCAAGCTGTTCACTTGAAGAGTTTGATGATGTTACATTTAATTTTTGAATTAATTTTCTAGGTGAAGCCCTTCATTGTGCGATCAATTTACTTGAAATAAATTAGTTGATAAATAATTAAAAGAAAATTTTATCAATGGCAAACAATAAACCTATTTCACAGAAATATATTTTCTCACCTAATGATTTTTTTTTATATATATTATTCAATTTCCATTTAACTTTATTTTTGTAACTATTTACTGAATTTGATTCTATAAATTATAAGAACCTGTTTGAAATTTAAATACAGTAATACAAGTTATAAATTTTTATATTATCAGAATGCTACAACCTTTTCCAAATGCAATACAAATTTTTGCATTAATTTTTACATTATTTATTTTAATTGTAAGAAGTTACTTTCCTTTTCTTGATATAGAGTTCATTTTTGTGTAGTCTATAAACACAAATTTCAATTATCTGGTTTTCTACATAAAGTTTTTAAAAGATTACTAATAAAATTTTCCATCTATACTAAGAGTCTTACATTATTCAGATGGGTTTTAAGAAAATTTGTTTACTGTCTAGAATCCTAATTACTTTCAAATTTGCAATGAAGCTGAATTAAGTTAATGGATTTCTACAACAAATATTTTTTAATCATATCATTTAATGAATATTTACTGTTTTTAATTAATTATTGAAAACCGAGACGAAATTCATGTTCATCTTTAATTAGGAAGTAAGGGCACTTTATTATTTCTGTTAGTTTACCTACTTTAAATTCCTTTATTAATTATTTTTACAGTTTTATTTTTAAAAGTGCTTACAAATTCTCGTTATTTTGAGATCTCATGTTAAAACAAAAATAACCTTATCTCATTAATTAATGATTTTATGATTAAATTTATTAATTTGATGTCATGAAATTCATTTCAAATGTCACATTAGCAAAATAATGTAGCATTAGTGGTAAAGCTATATATATTGAATATTATTTTTTAAAGCAAAATTTTCTTATTATTCCATATAAATATAATTAGACAACAACTGACATTTTATTCACCATCATAAATCGGTACTTAAAATTTCGTTTTTTCACTGAAATGGTGATAAATAGCCTAAAACTATTATTTTTTGTCCAATTAAATAAGCAAATAAATAGCCAAGATTATTTTAGTTATAAATATCTGCAAAAGAATTTGATTTTCTTATTATTTTATGTATTCCTTAATTTTATTTATTTGAGTTCAAGGTTTGCTTCCTGAAAACATTTTTTTCACAAATTAATGAAGGTGGATAGATTTCAGATAACAATAAATAGAGCAATTGGTCTTTCTGTAAAATTCCAAAGGCTCAAAAATAGAAAATCCCCTGCTCGTCATGTTCGTACTGATTGTTATTAAAACCATAAAATATAACCACATAAAATATGTGTTACTCATATCCAGAATTTCAAATTGTTTGTTCCTTTTTAATTGCTATCATTTAGCATTTAAATGCATCCACGCTATTATTCTTTATGGCCAATATTTGAGATTGACCAAATGCAAATGTATGAGAATGTAGAATATGTATAGAATTTTTATTTCTAAGTGTCTTAATCAAACTTTCTTCTAGAAAGAAAGAAAACAAAATTAAATTTCAAAAAAAAAATTTCTGCTTATAATAGAAAAATATTAATTTTATACTCAATTTTCAAATGAGTACAATAACAAATTCTAATTTTTTTCCTTTTTTGTTGATTTTTGAAGGTTTTTGAAATTTTATCTATCTTTAGAAAATCGAATCATTCGAATATTTTAATTAAAATTTATAAAACTAAAGCCATAGCACTGTTATCATATAACATATAAAATGTTTTTTTCATTCAAATACAATTTAAGAACTATGATCATATATATATATATATATATTAAATAAGTGGTCAGCTATTCGCATTTTCGTTCCGTCGGTTGAATTAGAAGATCAAGAGGAGAATTGGTCATTATAATAGTTTGTGGGGATCAAACTTTAAAATTTTCTTCAAGAAAGGATTTTAAATTTATCTCAGATTTTTTTAAATAATCTATTGTTCAGTTTCATTGTGATATCATTGAAAAAATGACAATTGTGAACTATTCCATAACGCTATATCTGCATCTTTACTTGTTTTGTCTATCTGTATAAAGAAGATTTTAAGGAAAAAAAATATAAGGATTGTTATTGCTCAAAAAGTGTGTCTTTAAATTCTAATAGTATTTTTATCTTTCAAAAAGGCCAGTTATGAAGTGTGTTAAAGAAGTCGAAACGAAATGCATTGAATTCTCAAACCGTAACGAACTCAACAATCCAGAATGAAGTAATTAGTTATGTTAACTAACCATGTAATCGAATAAAAACCATTTAGTTAGTGATGAATAGAACAAAAAATTATTATGAATAGAATAAATTTCCATAAAAATAGAAAAACAGTTATGGTAAAAAAAAATGTTTCACTTCCGTTTGGGAAAGTTAACCAATTCAAATTTTTATCCAATATAAAAATTCATATTGATTAAAATTTCCAAAAACATCAAAATAAGTCACTTTAAAGATCCAGTGAAAATTAATCATAATCTTATTTTTACCATTGTGTTTTAATTGAAAAATTTATTCCATAAAAAAATTTATTTTAATGAATTTTGGCTAATTAATTAGTGAAGTTCTATAGTTTTCTGCGATTGCAAAATAAAAATTTTATTTAATTAAAATTGAAATGGTAATATATAATTAAGTTTCCTTACAAAACAAAATTCGTAATTAGTACAAAAGTACAATATTTTACTGGGATAATGCAAATGAAGCAATTACTTCGCATTGAGCAAAACTAAATTTAGAAAATTTAATATTTTATTTGCATTTATTGGTTCTTTTGTTTTCTTTCTTAATTTAAATTTAAAATTGATTCTTTTCTCTAAATGTTTTTTTAATTTAACTCATATTGTATTTTGTGAGCCTAATATTAACCGTATCAATAAGTGTATTCTTAGTATAAAAAATAAATAATTGCCATTAAAATATGTGTACAATTTCTTTGCAGTTAAAAATTTGCAAGTATGACCTAAGTTTTAATAAATTCGAAAACGCTCAAAAATAGTGACTGTTTCATAACTTGTGTCAAATAGCAATTTTCTTCACTTCTTCACTTCAAAATGGTAATTTTTATTAGAAAATGGTATTAAAAATTTTCACTAATTTCTATGTAAATAACTTAAAGTGAAGATTTTATGATACCATGTTCAAGCGATCATATATGATTACAGCTTAAAATCTTAACGATAATAGTAACAATTCATGTGTCTGGACATTTTAATATCATTTCTTAGTTATGTATTTAATATATGAAATTACATAAATCTTAATATTTTTAAACTTTTATAATAAATTTTTTTGTTTTTCTGAGAATTGTGAAATTAATACAAATTTAAATACAGAATATTTTTCTTGTATCACTTATTTTGCTTTGCGACGTGTATTCCTCATTTTTTTAATATACACCCATTATTTTATACTAAACATGATACTGCAAATTTATAGCTGTTAGACTTGAAAATTCAGTTAAACTGCAATTTTAAAAAAAAAAATTATGCGTTCCAATACATATCATTGAATACTTATGGAAGATAAAAACAATATATGTTCTAAAGGAATTCGTCTTAAAAATATACTTTAAATTATTAAAATTAATCCAGAATTGTCAAAAATATTTCTAAATAACATAACAGAATTTATTTGCTGAATATTTTAAAAGATTATATAAATATCCTTATAATTTTTGTCTTTTCTGCACATTTACATTTAAAATATGTAAATGTGCGGAAAAGAAAATGCAATTTTTATTCTAATTGCATACTAACGAGTTTTCAACATAAAATGAAATATTAAATTACCAGAAATGCTAAAAAATAAAATACATTTCGTTAAAAATAAACGTATGTCGTTTTATTCGTCCAAGTTCAGAATTGTATTATCAAGATCATGTTTAACAAATTTAAAGAATAAAGTCTCATGTCTTTCTAGTATTTCGAATACAGTAATGCTTCATCACGATAAAACTAGTTACATTAATTAAGAATAATTTCAAAAATACACACAGATGCATTTTAAGCATACAAATTTCGTGCTCCATTTCTCCTTAAAATGATAAGTGAATTTCTACTTTGTTAAACAACTCAAGGGCTTAGAACTGGTTTCAAATTTTAAAAAAAACATTAAAATTAAAGAATATGTATAAAATTATAACTAGAACTTCAAGCTTCAAAGTATCTTAGGTGTTTGTGGTATGAAAGTTTATCTTTCACTTCAACTTGATGTGTTTTATAAAGATAAATAAATTTTTTGGAACTTTAAAACTATCTTCTTATATTTAAACCCTAGGCTCTTTAAAATTTTTCTGAAACATCTTTCCCTAAGTGATGTTATGTTTGTCTTTATGACTTTCAAATTAATTAATTAATGAAATAGTTTGATTTTTATGTATTTTTGAAGAGGTGTTTTAAACATGTTTAGCTTCTTTTGATAAAAACAAAAGTAAGCAAAATTATTTAATTGATAATGAAAAAGGTACGTACTGAAATTAAATTTTTTCCAGTTGTATAAAGCAGAGTATTTAAAATAAAATAATGGGTACAAAATATGGATATTAAAAAATAAATATTTAAAAATAATATGTAAAACTTAAAAAAATAAGTTATTGAAGAAGTTAAAGTTGAATATTATCTTTTTAATTTCTTTAATTTTTTTTTCCTATTGATATAAATTGCAAAAATCTATTCCCTTTCCGATTTTTCCTAATCAACAGCTTTAAAACAACACTGAATTCTTCTCCCTAAATAAAATAATGTGCCTACAATGAAACAATTTGTAATATTTACACATAAGTATTGCTAGTATAAAACATTAAAACTGTACATTCTGTGAAAATATTTGCAGACATATTTTAAATTCAATGTATTATATATATAGTAACTAAATTAATTTAATTTATTCATTTCCTTCAAATACAACTCCTTTATTCATTTCAAAATCCATAGTTTTTACGAGTAACTAAACTTCATCTTCATTTAGTATGTTTTTAAAGCTTTTGTATCATATAGAAAACTTATATCGGCAAAATTTATATTATTATTTATTCCATCACAAAACTATTTATTTATTTTGTAATCAAATGTATACAGTATTAATTATTCCCACTTAACAAAATATAAATTTACTACACGGACATACAACTAAATAATCTTAATTAAATCAAAAAATAGAAATATAATTATTAATAAACATGGAGAATGTCAACCTTTTGCTAGTAATTTTCTTTCTAGAAATATAAATTAAAGTATTTAATTTTTTAAATATTTATTTTATGAAATTTTTAACAAAAATTTAATAGGAATAAATTATTTTTTATTGTTGATTTATAATTATGGATCAAAGTACTTCTGTTTTAAGGGAAACGTAATGACATTATTCGAAGATTGTCTCATTGTCAAATAAAAAATTATATCATAACATTCGTAAAAATAAAATTCATATTAAAACGTACTTATTAGAAATTAACTACTTAAACTTCAAACATGAGAAAAAGGTTTTTTAACTGGAAATGTTTCTGATTAGATCGAATTTTATTCTGACTAAATTGTTGTGTTCCAAGCAAAATTAAATTTTGACCAAACATGGTGGCATAAGGAAGGCCTGAATTTCAATTTGTTGACCTGTCAAAGAAACGTTATTGATTCAAGGGAGTTGTTATCCGAACTTTCAAGAAATGACATCTGTTGAATTTCTTCTGGTTTATTTCGTTCAAAAATGCAATATTCTCCGTCAATAAAAACCCGATATTTTTACTAAAATGCAAAATAAATGCCATAAACAACAATAGAATGAAAATACCGATATAGGAGTTTGAAATAAATTTATAAAAGTTATCCCATGGTGCATTCGTAATATACTCCTCTGGATCAATTACGTAAGAATGTTTTCATTGCAGGAGTTAAGGAGATACCAAATACATAAAATATTTTGCAGTAAAATTTTATTTTTTAAATCTTATTCATTTCTTTTTGCTATTATAGTTTATTTTCGGAGAACTTCTTTCAAGAAGATTGCCAATGAGGTTATTATTATTTTAAAAAATCACTATTTGAGTTATAATTAGGTCAGTTCTGAATCATAACTAAACAGAAAGTGAGCGCCAGGCCTGCAGCTGAAAATCACTTTTATTATACAATAATAAATTAATACAATTGGTATGTCTCACAGTGTTTCAGAAATGTTCAACTGATTTCTAAAAATAAAATGATCAAACATCCGAGTTAACATTTTTCCTATTCCTGAATAAATTCATTTCAACTGTAATTTCTACCTAAAATGTTAATCTTTGGAAAAACATTTTTTTTTTTTTTTGTGATTTATAACATCGAGTCCCTATAAATAATTGAAATTGCGTTTCTGTGTTCCTGGGATTTACTTATAAAATAAATAATAAATTAATAAACATAATAATTCGAATTCATTGTAGTATAAAAGAAATGTGTGTGTGTGTGTGTGTGTGTGTGTGTGTGTGTGTGTGTGTGT
>JAPDSC010128135.1:21241-43727 GCA_026290005.1 Latrodectus geometricus
ATACATACATATATATATATATATATATATATATATATATATATATATATATATATGTATGTATTTATTTTACTTCCCATGCTTCATTATATTGAATGTACTGTTTCACGTAACATCGCAAATGATTGTGAAACTAAACATTGTCAACGTAAAATTTCTTCTCTAATTTAAATAGAAAAATAAATTTCTCTCTTCTAAATTTTGAGTGCTGTTTTCAAAATTAATAATTAAATGAAATTCATTCTTATACTTTCTTTTAATCATGGTATTGTCAATCAATCATTATTTTTATATTTTCTGTTGAGTTGATTTCATGATATCATTGATATTTTTTTCATGTTTCTTTTGTATGCCGCCATCTTAAATTCGCAAAGATTTCATTTTCATGTAACTAAACGTAAACAACTTGGCACCAAACCTGTTTTAACCTTCCCACTTTAGAAGGTCCCCACCTGGTTAACCTTCCGATTATGGAGGTTAACCACAAGAGTGTTTAAAAACCTATACATTTGTTTCTGGGTATTTTGTACGCAATATATTAAGTTTATATTAAAGCGTTAATACACTCAGGAACATTGAAAATAGCTCATCAAGATGAAAGAAACGTACAAGCACGAATCTTTCCAAATAAGTACAATGAGATACGATACGCAAATTATCCGAATTTTGTGGCAATGCGCATAAACACACACCTGGCAATAGCTCAGATATAAGGAAGTGGGCCCGATATAAACCAGTGCAGAGTAGAAGATTCAGAAATATGACAATCACATGCCGTCCCTAAGAGGACTTTAGTAAGCAAAGAATTCTAAGGAAACGTGTGAGAAGACAGTTCACACAGTTAAGCCAGTTTGAAAGGGACCTCATCATCGGCTTGAAAACCGTAGACTGGTCGATGCATCGTGTTCTTCACACGGTTGATAATTTGAAGTGTGCCATCAGAACATGTAGGGAGTGGTGGCCAAGAGATAGTATCCACCTGCGCCGTACCAAGTCTAGGGCGACCAGGAAGATGAAATGGCCAGACTATCGAAGGATCATGCAGCAAGCGAGTTCGTGGATCCCATTGTGCCTCATTCCACAATACACGCAGATGGGTGTGCCAGTTATTCCACAAACCATTTCAAAACGCCTTGCAAAAGCAAATCTGTAATCCAAGCACCCTTTTTGTGTATTGCGTTTTAACCATAAAATCGGTTACTGCGTTTACAGTGGTACCAAGTCCGAGGAAAGAGAAATGCCATGTATAGGTAAAATAAGATGTTTTGTGATGAATCCCGATTCGTTCTGGGGACAGATAATAACCATGTAGAGGCTTAGAGGAGCCCTGGTGAATGGTAGACTTCCACCCATACTATCGAGCTATACATTGCCAGCACAATAGGCGTAATGGTCTAAGGGGGGTCCAATCCAATTGAGGTAAGTGGAACCTTAATGAGCTAGAGTTATGTTGATGATATTCTTGAATTACACGTGGGACCTTTCCTAATAGGCCTTACAGAGGAAATTTTCCAGCAAGATAATGCTCGTCTGTATACAGCTCGAATTGCTCAAGATTTCCTTCGTCATATTTAGACTCTTTCATGGCCCGCCAGCTCCCCGAGAATTTGTCCCGATAGAGCATGTTTGGAAGCAGGTGAAACACCAGATGCCGCCGTGTCACTCAGCACATGAATTGGAGAAGACTGTTCAAGATTTGTGGGCACATATGTCTCGGGATAACACCAGGCGTCTAATCAACTCGATGGAGTAACGTGTGGCGATATGTAATGCAGCAAAAGGCGAACCTATGTGCTATTAAATTTGCTCTGTATTTGTCTAATTGTATACACTGTATTTGTATAATTATCTTGATTTTGGGATCAAGTGTACCTCACACCTGTATATTTATGTTTATTAAATTTCATTTCAACTCCATTCTCTCTTCTTAGTGAACTATTTTCAATGTACCTGAGTGTATATCAATATCCCGTTACTATAATGTTTTAAACAATTTTTTCTTAAAAAAATATCCATTCTTTTAATTAAGTTTAACTCAAATACATAAAATATTTGAGTTAAAAATATTGACGTAATTAGTTCATGTAGTAAAAATATGCCGTATTTCACACCTCGAAACTTACTGTTTTATCTACAACAAATTTTTTGAAACATGAAAATTAAATTAAGGCAAAGTACCTAAAGTATAGGTTTTCCTTAAACATCCATATAATATTTCCTCTTTGCTATAATCTTATAATAGGTCATGAACTATAGTTGTTACAGTTGCATCAATATTTTAAAAATTTAAACTTACCTCATAAAGTTAAATTTTAAGAAATTAGAAGTAACTATTATCGTAACTATTAAAGAAGTAAACATTAAAGTAATTTTAGACTCTTTTATAGCGTCTTTTCATGTAATATAAATCATGTTTAACTATAAACGACAGAATAATTGGTGGAACTTTTCTAAGTTTTATTTAATTTAAAATTCAAATCATTATATTAATGAAGCCGTAAGATATGGTTTATTGTGTAAACTATCATTTTCTATATTGTATCTGTTCCTATTTTTATATTGTTTATTTAAACTATAAATGCTTCTCAATTCCTATTCATTATATGAAAAAAATTAGTAAAATAATTTCAAAGGATCAAAGTAAGTAATTTTTTATAGTAAAGTAGAGAAAAGTTTCTTATAAGACTCACCTGGTACTTCCGTGTGATATACATTATCAGATAAGTAATGTTGGTAATAATTTGCAGCAAGGTCCTTTGTTTATTTATTATAATCCAATACCACAAAAAATATTTGATAGAAACACATATGAAGTAGCATACAAAATTAAAAATTCTAATATGCTTTAAAATAACTAAAAATTAAATTAGTTTATGTGACAAAAGAAAAAAGTATACCATCGTCATTGTTTAATTAATGCTCATAAATTTTGATCTAATATGTTAGATCATTTTAATTTTCTTCGGGCTACCTAAAAGAAACATCAAAATGGAAACATGAATCAGAGATTTAATACGAAAGTTACGAAAGGGTACTTCTAATAGTTTAGTTATCCATAGCATAATAGCTTATTTAATTTTATATAAAAAAGAGCATTTTGTTTTTAATAATTTTTATGTTAAAAGATATACTTCATTGTAAGCATTCGGTATATCCTTCTTTAAGAAAATCGCCTTAATACAAGGGTTAATTTACGCTTTAGGTCCCCTACTTCGCCAACTCACGAATTTGATGCGGTTTTTCGCACATGCTCATTAATTACTCTTTTGTTTTAGCCTTTTCATTAGTCGCTACTTAAGTTTCACTTTGAAGTAGAGGTAGAATTTTCGCCATGGCATGTGTGATTTTGAAAACTCGCCAAGTAGGGGACCTAAAGCGAATTTTCACCAATACAAGCTCTACATTTAGTTAGCTATGTTTATTAGCCTTTTGCAAAGGCTGAGATTTACTGTACGGTCACTCTTGCGATTTTTTCAAAAAGTTGGCAAAAATCTCGACATTTTGCACAAGCGAGATTGAAATTGGTTAGAATCACTCATCTGCGATTGGTTGGAATGGGTTGGGTTGCCAGAAAATGTTATTTATCGCCAAATATGGAAACATCGCGCCAATAGTGACTATACAGTTAATCTCAGCTTTTGCAAGAACTATCATCGTAACTTTATTCATAAAAAAACATCAATATAATTTGAAAAACAAAATAGACTTATTTAGCTCGTCGAATAGAAGATTCAACAAAAATGTAATCACTAGCTATGAATAATTTTCTGTTGGACTCTTCAAAAGAATATCTCCAAAATGTGTCTGTTGTTTTATAATTCTAGTGTCATCATTTATGTAAAGACCTTGGTGCATTTATCAAGTAAGCAGAAATCAAAAGATAAACGTTTATTTCGTTACATGTTATGCAGATTTTTTTTAATTAAATTTGCACATTTTTAAAACATGCATAAAATTTAAATTTCTAAATTAATTTCTTGCGCAAAATTGAAATAAGTATGAACAGAAATTAATACCAATGAGTAAAGATTCAAGTATGTATATTTCTCTCTAGCAAGCTATACATACATATCAGCCTAGTTATACTTTATCAATTTAATTTGATGAAATGAAGAAAAAGTACAGAAACTTTTGTTTAATAAACATCCATATGCATAAACTACTAAGAGTCTGAATATTAAAATTGACAAATCAAACACCTTAAGTTGTCTACATTAGTTTTAAACTTTTTTCAAGAACTGTGTATTGCTAACGATATATATATATATATATATATATATATATATATATATATATATTAACTTTAATATTTTACTATCTATTTAATTTATACAAGCTTTATTTTTTGGAAAAAGAAATGCACTTTATTTACATGTACTTTCTCATTGAATAAATATCATTGTTTTTCTAAAAAAAGTGGAAACACATTAAATTTTATGTCAGTTTTGAGAAAATTAAGAATCATTTTAATATTTAAAGTTTACAACAGCACAAAATTTTCCATCGGGAAAATTAAAACCTGTAATACTTTATTTGCAATTTTAATGTGATAAAATTTTAACTCATTAAAATTGCTATTTATTAACAGACAATGTGTTTCCGTGCCATTTTAAAAGAAGTATTTATATTAAAAGAGTTATTAAATATATTTATATATAAATTGTGAAGATTTTCAGTGGTAACTTCAGTGCTGAGTGTCTAATGAATAAATCATAAATCTAATTATGAATAATAATGAATAAATTTATGAAATTTACAATATCTTGTAATTATCTCTATTTATGTAACATATCTTTTTCAATACTGTAAAATTCCGAATTGATTTTACATATTATAAAAACTTTGAAGACCGAAAAATATATGATAGAGTTTAAATAAATAAAGACCTTTTTTATAAACATAAAAAAACATGCAATTTAGATTGTATAACAGCAATGTTTTGGTTTTGAGCCACCATTATTTTTATAAAGCTCTAACAACAAATAATAAATATGTAAAAAATTCAAAATTATAATCTGTAATTGAGATATTATAATCTGTAATTGAAAAGTACTTACATTAACATGAGCAAATGGTTTTTCATAAAACTATCTATTTGAGATGGAATATGCATTAGAGAAAATGTACATAACGTTTATCAATTTTGCTTTTACGATCATATTTAATACCTTATTGAGTCTACCCTTCATAAATTTTCTTAGTTTTAGCTAAATACATGAATCATAAATCAAAATATAAACATCGGTTCAGAAATTTTAGTCTGTTTAAGTAAATAGAATGCACTTTTATTGTGACTTCTATTGTTTTTACTTTTCTGCTATTAAAAATATTAATGAAAGTACTCAGAACTTCCTCAAATTGGGTTCCATTGTATATGTTGTTATAATACTGTTACGTTATACTCACTTTTATGCATGCGTATTGTGTTTTTCACGCACAATTGATATACTTTTTACCTAAAAGAAGTAAAACTTATTCAATAGGTCGCTCTGGTATAATGATACACTTTCGTTATTATTGTTAGCCAATATTAAATGAAGATTCCATATATTATAATAACAGGTAATTCAGTATTGATTATATTATATTATATTATATTATATTATATTATATTATATTATATTATATTATATTTTATATTATATTATAATGCGAAATATTTATTCAATTGGGTAATTTTAAAATAAGGTTAATACATGAATACAAAAGTTCGTAAGCATTCGTATATTTTAGCACATTTTTACTTTGCATTCATTCAGGTTTCGTGAATTTCTGACAATTTTAAAATAATTTATAGAAATATAAAATGAGTAATAAATTAAATTTCATAGTAGATAACACATTCCTAATATGAAATACCAAATATCATTGAGATTAAATGGATAACTTGAGATATCTTAACATTAGATTTATAAAAAAAAATAAATAAAAATAAAAGTTTTCTTAAAAAACATCAAAAAATGATAAGCAATATTACTGTTGTTAGAAGCGTTTTTAAAATGTACTTAAAATATTTAGTATTTATTTAAATTTATGTGCAAAATTTTGCTCTACAATTTCGAATAAATGAGAAAATATCGACGTACACTCAGAGGAAAATTTGTAGAAAACTTATTTATTTACGATGATATTATTTTTACATGAAAATTCTCTAATGATGAACAATTATTATAAAAATATACAATATCTACAACATGGATACATATTTATAAGTAAAACAAATTAATATGGCACGTTCTTATAAAATGTTTTTCCTTATAAAAATATAAAACGAAATATGTTCGAATAGCCACAAATGTCTTCATTTGTATACATTGCTATAAGACAAATTAATTTTGTATCAGTATCAACTTATTTCATTGTCACACTTTATCTAAGACAATAGGGTCATAGTCCCGTCCAATGTCCTTAGGTATCGGAGGTAAAGACCTCTGGGTAGGGCTGGGTTCTAATTCATAATAGAAAGGTGATTCTCTACCACCATTGACCACTCTAGAGTGAGATTTGCGATTAGTCTTCTTGAATAAGCCCAGCAAGTAGAGACCCATGATAGAAGTGAGCATGCCGGGAACGAATTCCATGACGCAGATCCAGTTGATGTACCAGGAAGCATAGAGGCTACCTCCAGATACGAACATGCCAACGATAGTAAACCAAAATCCACAATGCCTCAAATCAAATGTCTCCATATCGAGATTTTCAACATCTGAAAATTAAAAATATGGTTAAAAAAAATTCAAATAATTAAGAAAATATATGAAAGGAAATGTACTGCCATTCAAAAATTTTTTTCATCAAATTTAATAGTTTTGTTCAAAACATTATTCCATAGTTAAGAAGTGGTTAAAACAATATGAAAATGTTTAAAAACACGTAGATTACTTTAAAGGAAAATGATTATAAAACAACTTATGAGACTAATATTAACTGGAGGATTTTCAAAATTGGTAAAATTAAATTTCAGTATTCAATGATAAATCTGCATCGTATAGTTAGTCTCATTAGAATAACTTTTATACCGTAAACTAAAAATAAGATATAATTAAATATTAATATGAAAATTATTAATTCACTCAGAAATCAAGACATATGTGTCACCTTTGAACCGCCTCTGAAGTAAATCTATCCCTTTAATTTTTAGTGAACAACTTTGTATTTGCACTTATTTTGCAAGAAATTAATAACACTGAATTTATAAATCAAAATATTTTTGAAATACTTATCTGTTTACTAAGACTTGAACACGTTCGTTAGTCATGATGCAACGCTGTAAAAACACTCCAAAACACAACTCCAAAATTAATATTAGTATCATTAATGTTTTTTAAATTGAAACTACAAGTGAAATAATGGGGGCAGGTTAAGTTTTGGGGATCTTTTACGTGGTACAAGCTTCTAAATTATGGGGATATCCAAAACGATGACGCACCTACTGAATGTCACCAAAATAAATAACCATAAAAGCCCCTTGTAATATCAAAGGGTGAAATAATCCTTTCGAGCTAACAATTTTACAAAAGTTTAAAACTCCATTTTATAAAGGAAAGAAAAGAAAGAAAATTTTTCTACTATCACTTCCATTTTTTGTTTCATTTAAGAACCATTTTTAATGCAAAATGTTTTCCTAAAATTCTTTTAAAATACACGTTGTTATTCACATAAAAGTTGCCAGACACCCTATCTCAGCATTTTTTAATAAAATTAATTTCAAACACTTGAATATTATTGTTGGTTTGTATATCAGCCATCAAGCAAAGATAAATTCAGACTAGCACTTCACGGACTATTCACAAGAAGCATTCTCAACCTCAATAAAATTTAGCTAGAAAAGTAAGATGTATAGAACAAGAGTTATGTCCTTGGTAATACTATTATAAATAAAAAAATCTTCCTAAATATGTTTCTAGTAAGAATATTCCACCATGGCATATCCACTGTGGTTTAATATGATTTGATGCTTTCATTGTAATTCTCCATTGGAAATTTTGACCTAAAGTGTAAAATTGTGAACATAGATTTATCAAACGAAATTAATGATCTTATATAGACTTAATGCGTATTTCTAATTTTTATATCATCTGAACGTTTTTACATAATGGCTGTGTGAATCTAACGATGACACTTTAAATTTGATGTTTAATTCTCTTTTTCAATTACAAAATTTGATATATTACCTCTCCTCAATAGGAATTCTAAACAATGGTCTCTCCTTATATTTTTAACTAAATTCTATATAATACAATTCCTCTTTTTCTAAGCATGTCGGGTAGGTATGTTAGTTTGGAATCTATTTTAAGCCATTTATATTGGTTAAATTAATTCTCTTGCGGATTAACTGATTACTACAAAAATCCAACCTGTTGATAGACCATGTTCTTTGGAATAAAACTCCTGGATTCTATTCCAAGAATTGTGGGACATTGGATGGTGGTGGATGTTGCACTTTTTCTTTTTTACATGCCCATCTGTTGTCTGACATATTTTCAGTTTTCTCTTTTGAAATACGTGGACTTGCCTGTTTTTATTAAATGTTCTCTCGAAAGTCAATAGTAGGTTGGAGCTGTTAAATAGCTTAATAATTACCTTCAGCTGTTATGCTGCCCTTTACACGGTGTCGAAACCAACCAACCTATAATAAAGCTTATTACTACATTTTTAATGGTTTAGTTGTAAATCTTTTCACATATCTAATATGTTGTCACACCCTCGCTGATTCAGTAATTTAGAACATTATAAATTAATTTTAAATATAAGTCATAAAAATATTCAATAAAAATCTTAATAAATTATTTGCCGTTATTATATGCAAATTAAAATAATAATTATTTTATAAAGTTAAATAAAATCACATTTCTTTTATGTTCTCAATATTGAGTTAATTTTCCAAAACTGACTTGGAAAGTATTTGCTCTAAAATTTAAATTCATATATATGCGTATGTTTAGTATAAAATAAACAGAAGAATGAATGTAATATATTCAATTCCTTTTACATATTCTTCAAAATTTAACAATTAACTTCCCCATGTTCCTTTCCACAAAAATTTGTTTTCAGCTGTATTTATTATAAAATTAAAAAATACATTTAGTATGTTTCAGAAAGATTGGAAGTATCTTAAAAGCATAAAAACGAAAATTTTCTTACTGTGAACTCATTATTCTGTACAAATGAATGATGTATTAAATTTATCTCTTTAATCTTGTTTTTTTGTAATATAAGATATAAACACTATAAAAAAACGTGCAAGAGTTTTGTTATTGTGCTAGATTTCTGGTTTCCTGTTTCTGAACACCAAATTACAACTAATTTTCTCATAGAATAATTTCTATTTGTAATTGTACAGTTTTATTTTATTCAGGATTAGTGCCTATATTTAATTTTTAAAATATAGATTATTCTTTGGAAAGAATTCCAAATAAAATAGTTACAATTGCCGTCAAATATGTCTCTTTGATATGTTAAAAATTTAATCGTGATTTCAAAGAGTGCATATTAATTTCTTTATGGTTTAAGCTGATTTTCAAACTTTCTTGTGTTATGTCTGTTACAAATAAGACGTTATCTTTTTTTTTTTTTTTTTTTTTTTCAATTCTTTTCATGTTTTCGATAGAAGTAACACTTAAAACATGCTTCGAATATATTAAGAATTGTGTAAAAAAGATTAAATACAAGTAATTAATCTTTTGTGTGTGTGCTTAGGGATTTTTCATGAGTAAATAGGAAATCTTTTAACTTATCTATAATTATTGCAACGTAATTAAAAATTTGCTTTTTAAACTTTTGAATAAATCGCATAATTCATTTTAAATTTATAAAAATTATATTCTCTACAGGAGACATAACTTTATAAAGCATTGAATCACATTTACATTTATCATAAACATAAAAACTACTAGAAATTTGGATGAAAAGAATAAATTAACGGTTTTAATTCCACCGCCACCCCTAAGTTCTCATAATTTTTAACAATGATCAAGTAACTACGTTGACACCTGACCTTCCAGCCCCCTCTTTAGATACCAATGAAAAGACAATGGGCCCTATAAATATTTATCGTTCCTAGATGTCTTTCCTAGGGTCATGAAAGATCAAACGAGGTTGATCCCTCCAACAATCAGTCGAAAGCCACAACGAGCATTTAAAGAGAATGATCACCCTTCCAAAAGTCCTGCACGCAAGCAGCAATACTTAATTTTGATTGTTATGATGGGAAACGAAATCTATCCACACTATGCAAACCTGAATTCTATGCATATTTATTATGAAAATCAGAGATTTATTTTTATTTAATGTATTTTACAGTGTTTTTCACATCTTATGAGAGGGCCAGCTTCCCAAAACATATTTGCTGTTGCCAATAAAAATGATACTTATCCTAAAGTCACTAGCAATATTTACTTTTATTTTTTCATTTTAGTTCGGCACAACTTTTCTATTCAGTAAATTATCCATGATAATCAAATTCATGTAGGATTTTTGTATTAAATATTTACAAATATATTTTTGATAAAATTCTCAAATATTTCTAATACTTGAATCGTAATCTTTTAAGAATCAATTGAAATATGTAATATAAACAAATGCATTTTATTGCAACAATTTTAGTTTATATTTTTCCCTATTTAATATATTTAATTTTATCTTCATGGTTAAAATAGCTCTTTCAGTAGTTTTAACGATTTCCATAAACTTTACACCTGTATGTTGCAGATAAATAAATTTTGCTTTCTTCTGTTTGCAGATGCTGAAATTTACTACACTAATATATTTATTTACAAAATAAAAACATCTTGAATCTTGGATTTTTTTTAAATAAATAATTAAATTTTTTAAAGATTTATTCACAAAAACAGAAATAAAAATAGTAAAGGGTAAGGGGGGGCAGTTTCTGTGTTAGCCAAGGCCTGGTGCACCCGAGGGTAGAAGATGGACTTAACACCATTGCCTGTTAGTGTTAAATGTGAAAAATGGGAATTTAGTGACCATCTTCGTAGTATTAAATTTGTTGTTAAACGTAAACTCTATCCTACCTATTATAAATTCTCTGTCAACCAGGCTAGCCTCCAACACCTCTTTAGTGTCTGGGTTTTACTATGGAGGATTTCCTTGCGCATTCCCTGTTGTTTCTTGATTTTGCGAAGATTGAGAGACTCGTGCATCTGATGTAGCAATGCTACATCAAATGGGATCAGAAATAACAGCATTTGCAAAATTAGTCCTTATCTTTGCTGAAATTTTGAAATAAGTCTTTAATGTAGAGAAATAAAGACTAATACGTGTTTAACATCAAAATATCACTATTTAATGTAATTAAATTAAGTTTAAATATTTATTTTTGCTATAATATTTATCCTTATGAAATTTTTATAACTGTTAAATGAATCAATCATTGAAACAAATTATTCACTGAAACTTAATATAATTTTCTAAATCTTTATTAAAAAAAAGTAGTAATAAATTATTTCATGTGCAAAATTATTATTATGACTGATACTTTTTTTAGTAATAATATATTCAAAATGTTTAGTTATTTCTTTCAATACTTAGCTTCCATTACATATAAAAATTTAGTTAAAAAATGCCCTTAAACGCAACTTAAAATATTTTATACGTAAATTTAAATAATATACATTTAATGATGTATTTATGGTATATTTATGGTTTATAATTTATGGCTTTTTAATCATAAATTATGAAAAGAAATAATTCAGTAAGGAAACTATTAAATAAAATTTCTCTAAATGGTATAAATCATCACAAATACCTATAAAATAATTTTCTCATCCCAAAAACCTCTCTGCATATTGAATTATTTAGCATCTATCTAAAATTTTACGACAACTAGTAACGTGAAAATTACAAAAAAGTGAAACTCATAATCGCCATCAAGGTCTGTCACTTTATTAATCTTAATAAAAGGAAAGTGAAACTTCCTTTTTGTTCTTTATCACGAGGTTAATACCCGTTGAAATCATTGCTTGATAAGCATTGAATGGTTAACATCAATTGGAGCTTCACACAAAAGGTCAACACAGAAAAAAAAGGAAACACTCTCTTTAATATGCTCATCACTGCTTGAGAACAAAGCAGCTGTGATGCATCACTCATTACTGTAGCTTTGTTTTCAAAAAAATTTTTCTTCAACGATTTATTTAATAACAAACATCTAGAACTGAACTAATCATTAAAATTTTTACATTAATAAAAATCTCACTTATTTATATATATATAACATATATATTATTTTAAAATATTAACAATTTTAATATCCTTTAACTTATATAAAATTAAAAAGAATTCTAAGGGCTGGGGGGTAACAATGAAAAAGTCAGTATTTTTTTAAATAGTAGAAATTTGATACAATAATCATAAAGTGTTATTGTAATAATATCATATTTGCCTTTATAAGTATATTAATCAAGTTTTTTTTAAAGAATTTTATTATTTAAATTTATTTAATTTTAGAGTTTTATTAGAGACTTATTAGCAATAAAAAAAGAGTTATATGCCAAATTTTATTATTTTATTCAAATTTTTCTGTGTTCGAACTGAGTTCTTTGATGAATAATACTCCATTTCCTCACTTTAATAAAAACTAAATTTAAGACAAATTTAATAAAAATAAATAAATAATAAATTATACATCGAACTGATTGTAGAGAAAAATTTAAATAATCTATTAACACAAGAAAAATATTGATTAAGATTACGGAAATCTCTTTTCAAACGTCATTCTAAAAATTTTAAATTAACTCTTAAACTTACTATAAACGATTAACTTATTTTGGAAACACGTGTTTTGCAATAACATACAACAATTATTTCAGAAATGTTCCCAATAACATCTACAGTAATAGTCTTATTCAAAAATAAATATTAATAAGCAAAAATGTTTAATTCTTACCATATTATGTAATTAGTTTCTTCCAAATTTAGAGTAAGAGATTTTTTTATCCATAATCCAAGTTTCTCAAAAGGAAAACAATCGAAGAAATGAAGATGGACATAGTATAGCAACACAATCAATTTTGATTTTAAACTCCCAGAATATCATCTGCCTCTTTTCGTATCGCGAAAACGTGTTCTAACTTAAATTCTGATTCCGTATTGTGGACGAAAGAAGAATGATTCAAGAAGCACCGGACATGGCCGTTCTTAGCCAGGAAGCCGTGCTCAGCCGTTATGCTCAGATGGCTGTGGAAACAGCTGTGCCACGGGTTGACTACCTCGAAAATCTCTTCGCGTGTTCAGCGTAACATATTAATTAAGTAGACAAAAAAGAAATTCTTGGATCTGTGGTAAACGGAATCAGTTGATTTAGGAGAAATTCGAAGCTCGCGCGTAATGGAGTATTGCTTCAGGTGCTCGTTTAGGTCTTTGTTCTGAACAGCTATTACTTTACATAATGTGCTTCTTCGTTATGCTCAATCAAACAAGTTGAAAGTGTATATTAAAGTACATTTGAGGTAAATAAAGCCACACTCATAAATTACCTAAATTTTTGCTTCGTGCTTTTCTGTTTACCTAGTTAAAAAGTCAACGAAATGCAAATATAGTTATTGGCGGAAGCATTATAAAATCAAATTAGCCATATAGAATAATCTTATGAAAATCATTTCGTATATTCTTTCATCCATATTCGGAATATTTTCTTTCAATACACACATATTAAGCTAGTACATTCTTAAAAAACATAAAATGGTAAAGAGTACTTTTTATTTTATAATTTAGTGACTCTTCGAAACGTTTGGTTTTCCTGATATGATTATTTCAGTAATCATTTTGTTCGCGCTCAACATTACAATATTTTTGCTTTCAATTTTTTAAACATTATATTTTGTAAATCTTTTACAACTCATTAAACTAGTTCTTATTCTTTTTTAAAAAATAAAATTTGATTAATATTAGTATTACAATTCATATAATTTAACAGTTCATATAAATCAAACGATAAAAAATCTGAAGCCATTTCCTAAAAATTCTTCTTCATCTGCCGAGAAAAATTATAATTTTGGATGATTTCTATTTTTAGATACCAAAATCACATAATTTGTAATTAAAGTTGTTGTTTCATAATTTTGTGTTGTCACAATTAAAATTGTCAATATCTTTCAATTCTCTAAAAATGAAGAGAACAGTATTTATTTAAAATATTTGTATAAAACCTACTACTATATATTCATCTTTAAAATATCCACTGTGTGTAGGAAACAGCGAGAAGTTACTTAATCATTATTGATAGGAACTAGTGCTATTAATTTCTAAATGATATTTTTTTCCTTTGAATGAAGTGTAGATCAAAATTTTTCTCAATTGTTAAATTTATATTTTATGTCACTCCACAAAAAATTTTTTCAGAATTGCTATTATAATGCTCACAAAACACGTTATACACTACTTATGATAATATTTTTTCTTGGGAAAGAAAATAATTTCATTAAAATTCTTACAGTTGATTCCTGTTTACGTTACACGTAATTCGCGAGGCCTCACCGTGGTCCAGTGGTAGGACACCGCTGTGCGGAGCTTCAGGTTTTGGGTTGGAATCTTGTGTGCTGCTGTGGAATAACGTAAATGGGTATTTCACTTTCGCCCTAAGCAACCACGTCAGTCAATATGAACGTTTGTGAGTTTACAGAGTTTTCTCTTTTGCGACACGTGAATAGGGTCAATTATCTGAGAAAAATCCTTTCAGACTTTTAATCAAAATTTTCGTTAACTTTGCTATGCGTGGTCAAAATCTTAACTCTAGGCAATGTTATAAATATTAACAACTTTCATTTCTTAAAAAAATTCTATTATAGCAGTGGCGTGATGTCTTCATTTTATTATATTTACTATTTATAATTTTCCTTAAATAATCTTTACATTAAAACTTAAAAATTCGGCAATATATCAATATTTCATTTAGAAATTTTATATAAAGTAATAACTGAAATGATATTTACCACTAATTCTTTTCAATGTTTTGATAATAGAGTCACATTATTTGGATGAAAAAATATATTTTTGCTAAAAGTATTAACGCACATGGGATTTAATAAGATGGAATCTTTCCATCTTACAAAATCATATTTTCTATACTAAATAAATTTTTCACTCCTAAGGCAACTAATTTGTTTACCCCTTAAATTTGATAGGAAATGAAGAATTTATCATTGTTGTGAATGTTATCTCGTGTATTCTCTTTGGATTCTATAAAAAAAATGCAATAAATTCTCTTTCAAGGTAAATTAAATATGAAATAATTGTTTTAATATCTGTGCGACAAATTTTGACAAGAGATAAGTTACATAATGAGTAAAACTACACATACATATAGTGTAGCTCTATTAATATTTGTGTGTTAATGAATTTTTCTTATCCTGATTAACAAAGATAAACGTGACTATGAAGAAATATTAATAGCCATAATTGAACATTATGATTAAATGCAACAAAAACTATAACTAGATATTTTTTAAGAGAAAGGTTTCTAAAAAACTTGTCTCATAAGTTTTATACAATTAATGCATATTTAAAAAGTTTTGTTAATGAACTGCTTTTAAAATTTGTAATTTTTTAAAAGAAAAAAGTATTGCTTTTTATTTCTTCAAATATATTTCTTTATAAATTAAATTTTACCGGTGCCATTGGATACACGTCTCGATCACCTCTTGTTCACATTGACGGTGCTTTGAACAGTACACGTTACATTTCTGGTATGTTACGACCCGTGGCTCTACCCTTTATTCATGCCCTGCGAAACCCTACGTTTCAGCAGGATAATGCCCGACCGCATGTTGCCGGTATTGTACGGACCTTCCTTGATATGGAACATGATCGGCTGTTGCCCTGGCCAGCACGTTCTCCAGATCTTTCACCAATAGGAAACGTCTGGTCAATGGTTGCCGAGCGACTGGCACGTCACCAAACGCCAGTCACTACGGTTGATGAACTGTGGCATCGTGTTGAAGCTGCATGGGCATCTGTACATGTACATGCAATCCAATTTCTGTTTGACTCAGTGCCCAGGCGTATAACTGCTGTCATTACTGCCAGAGGTGGTTGTTCTGGGTACTGATTTCTTAGGATCTATCCAGCCAAATTTTTTGAAAATTTAATCACTTGTTATTTCTAGTATAATATATTTGTGCAATAAATATCATTTTGTTATCTGCATTTCTTCCTGGTGTAGCAATTTTAATGGTCAGTAGTGTATTTAATAATTTTTTATATATATATATATATATATATCATAGGTTGATTTTTGAACAACATCCATAACTAATATTTTCTTTAATACAAAATACATGAATTCACTAAATTTCTTTGTTAGTCTAATGATTTCTCATTATTAATTTATAAATAGCTACACATCCTCAGAGTAGTTATCCGACATAGTGGTGTAAAGTTATTGAGCCGCTGGGGCTCTTTGCTGTAATTTAGCGAAAAGAATTTTTTCCTGACTTCATCATTTTTCATTCCGCCTACCCTGCATTCATCATCGAACGATTTATTGGTTACATATTCCTTCCAACACAATATCTCTTTGATAATCTCTTTGATGACTCCTTAGTACACGCAAACCTGATCACCACTACAAAGTATCAACACTATGATAGAATGTCAAGTAATTAGGTTGATTAAAAAGAAATTAATTGAGTAAACTATCCAAATATTAAATAAGAATGTAATAAATGCTTAAAAGTGTATTTAATTGCATATTCTGCCTTCTGTAGGTCAAACATTCGATAAAAGTCAATTTTATCAGATAAATAATCTAACAAAATAAGCTATTATTATTAAATAATACAATCAGATGAAATTATTTTAATCTTTTATCGTTTTTCAAATGATTAAATATATATTATAACTAAAAACAATTAACATTTCCAGTAATTAGTCGAACTATAAGGAACTTAGAAATCACTTTAATGTTTAAAAAGATATGTTAGCCAGCTGTGAAAAAATTTTGCTCCTCCAATAAGTAGGAATTGTGGTTTCTATGCAGCCGATGACCGTCGTGCTGGAAGGCGAATGTAAGTTGAAATAAAAAAAAAATGTAAAATCCTAAATGGCATAAGCTAATGCTAAGTGCTGTACATAAAATTAGGTCCCTCGTAATATTACAGATGATTACGTTTTTCCGAATTGTTTGTTCATATTCTTATATCCTGTTTTTGGTAAAAAAAAAAAAAAAAAAAAAAAAAAAAAAAAAAGATTACAGTGCGAGTGCTTTTGTTCTTTGAGACGACACTGAACAGTGAATTCGATTTGGATATCTTTGAGAAGTTTTATTCAAACTTTCCAAAAGAGAAGATTCAATTACGTTACTCTCAGGAATTTGGTTCAATATGCCACAGCTCAGGTCATGACTGCTCCGAGTGCATTAGGTGTTTACACTTGTGAAAAATGATCAGCAAAGGCTTGTAGTTACTTTGGTCACTTGTGACTTTTATTTATTTGGAATGTTAAAAATAAGAGTATACAAAACCAAAATCCACACATAGTTGAGAAACTCAAGATCAGGATCCAGAATGTCATCGATATCCTCACAACACAAGAGCTGACAAGAGTAGAGTATGTATAAATCTTCTCAATCATGCTCACATATGTTGTACAGTTAGTTGGAAACACTTTCAGTATCTACAATGAAGAAGAATACTTAATTCATTGCATTAGTGATGTAATGAATTAAATATTATTTATATGATTTACGTGAATGTTTTACGTGCTGCACTCTTTATATCACGAAAAAAAAGAAAAAGATACAATCTCGTCACTTTAACAACTTTGGTAGGTAGAAAAGTACAACTTAAAATATATTGCAATACCCAGTTTGTTTTAATACCATCCGCCCTTTTAATTAGCAATTTCTGATAGTCAAATTTTGAAAAAGATACATGAATTATTTTTTATTTTCCTAATCTTAATTTAAGGTAGAAGGTAGCCTTTTAAGGCAAGGTCTTGTGTCAAAAAAGAAACAAGTATAGCACTTGACCTAACCAAGTTAAAATTTTGGAATGTGGAATGGTTAACTTCTAATATGGAAACTTAGAAAGATAGCAGTTCAGACATTAACTTTGTCATTCAAAATATCCTCAATAAAATACTTTGATAACCTAGTTGAGAAAAGTGACATTTTTGTGTCTAAAACGCCTTGAATTAAAAACTAATGTGACAGGTAAAAACCTGGTGATTTCGACCCAATCGAAATCACCATGTTCAAATTTATGCACGTTTATTCTTCATATGATCTTGTCGTCCTACACTCTGTTTAGGATTTCCGTTCCACTGGATTTGAAGAAGGGGCTTAACCTGATAATCTTTATGAATTGATCAGGGCACCTCGTTCTTATTGTATTTCTGTGTCTCCATATTATGTTATAGGGAATTTCAAAGTGGAAGTACCAGCTTAGAAATTGACTTTGTCAATTGACCGTGGTTAATAGTTATGTATAAACTGATTGCAGATGACATCTTTTGTCATTAAAAAGTATAGAATGATAATATATTATACAATAAAATAAATAAACCAAGCTTATTTAAGTGATTTGCACAGGGCATACAGTGGCCTAATAGTAAAATAGCAGTCTTCAGACTGAAAGACCATGTGTTAGATCCCAGCCCCTGTTGAACAAAAGAGGACGGATATTGCACTTCTGCAGATTAGCACCATATAAGAGAAATTCCACCGGAAGACGATTTCATAAGGCATATACTAAAATACTTTACAACAGATTTATGAGGACAGGTAGTCCACAATGAGATGCCAAAATAAATATTTTGTACATATTTAAAAACACTGATATTTTTCGCTATAATTTTATTTTTCAAAATAATTCAGATAGAACGTATAAAATATATATGATGGATATTAGTTAAAATTTTATCTAATGCAATCTAAAACATGTAATCTACTTAAATATTTTTTAACAGTCACCATGAAAATAATGTTCTCTCAAAGTAACCAAAGTATTGATCCCTAAAGAATACAACAATAAATTTATTGATCGTGATTTGAATTGCTATCCTCTCAACTGAAGAAAAACAGTGAACAAAATTTCCTTCGAACACAAATAAGAAAAGATTTTAAAGCGAAAAGATAGGGTTAAGTCACGTACTGCCTATTTTTTACAAGTCTCCATGCATAATATATCAATTATTAAATGAAAAAACAGAATAGAGCAAACGGTTAACCCCATGCATTTTTAATAACTTTAAAAATTGTTTTATACTTCAATTTTTAAATAAGTAATAAAACTCAATTTTTAAATAAGTGATGAAACAATTCTTAAAAGTGTAGCAAACACGCTTCTGCTTGTAATATATTAGTTTTAAAGGATATTAAATTATTTAAATATTTTACCACAAGTTGATTTTAATTTAACAATGTCATTATAAAAGCAAGATAGTAAAAAGGACCATACTAATATTTTACAAGATACTAAAACATGTATTTGATAACTCTTAAATCTTTTTTTCATTCATAATAATTTCATTAATATAAAAAAATCCTTTCATTAATATGGAAATTTTACATTTTATAATAAGCTGTTATTTCTTTGGTTATTCTCAATTATAATCAATAACTGGATTAAATAATTTTAATTGTGATTCATTTATTTCATTGATAATTCTATTTACTATTATGTAATAATTAGTTACAATATTCCATATGCTTTTAAATTTCTTCTACTATCAGAAATATACTCATAGAGAGTTCAAAAATAAATTTCGCCAAAAAAAGCAGAAAATAGTTTTAAGTCAACATTAAATCTCAAGTAACATTATAATTCCAGTAAACATTAAACAAAAATTTTATATTCGCTGTAGATAAATAGTAGATCGTAATATAGATTTAATTAAAAGTAATAAGAAATGCTTTATTTTAAGTGCTTGATTATTTCTTATTCCATGGTCCCTTTGAATACAAGGACGAGTTCAGCGAGATCCACTATTTACAATGAATTCCCAAACACTGCAAGTATCCACCACTGAGATACGAACCCGTAAACTATTGAAATGAAAAGAACCAAATGATAACCATACAGTCTTTAACTCAGTGTTAGTGTGAAGATATTCTAGGTAACAACATTTGGCATAACATCGCTTTTAACAATGTAATTTCGATTATAATAATGACTGGTTTCCAATAAGAGAAACATTTCTTAGGGCATTATCCCAAATTTGACTATTTAAGAATTCAGGAACAATGAAATGCATCATTCATCTCCTTATTTTCATCTATAATGGAATTGAATCATTTCATTTTTTCATTAAATTTGAATATCTCAAATTATTGAATTTGTATACTATTACTTTGGGTTAGTAAAAATCGCTAAAATTATTTAGCTTTTGGACACCATTAATCCAAAATTTTTGTTGGGTCAGATTGCTGTTTTAATAACTTGACCGGAACCAGTTTACTTTTACAATGAAAGTAGTAAAAATATCAAAGTACTGGTTTTGTAAGTGAGTGAAGTGATATTATTTTGTTAAAAAAAGAAGCTTAATATAAATACAATGTGAGTATAAGATTTTTTGCGAATTTAAATTAGTATACTGTCACACATTTCATATAAAATAACATCAATATGTAAACTACCATATTTTATTTTATTTCATTACTTTTTAAATAGAGAAGGCATGTTTGTTCCGATTGTCTGAAATACAATTTTTTATAGTTATTTCATCTAGATCCCTGATTTTATAGCACAAATTCGAAGCAATTTATTTTCTGCTTTTTGGATGAATGCAATGTTCTTGGGGAAATCAATTCAAATTATTGATTTCAATTATTAAGAAAAATAAGAAAACTAATAAATCAATATATTAGCAATTCATGACTAGCAAAAAGCATTTTTATATTTGCTTTAAGTGACTTTCATTTTTGAAAAACATTAAAAAAATTAATTTTCCAATAATAAAGTTTTTCCAAAAAAAAAGACTATAATTATTTAAAAATTTAAAAAATTTGAAATCAATAAATATTTGTGTATTCACATATAAAACAATGACAAGAATAAGTAGCTTAATATTAAAATATTTTGCATGCAAGAAACAATGTTTCAGTCATGCAGTGTATTTTACTGTTCCATTTGGTGACAAATTCACTCCATTTTTAGACATATTTCCTTATAAAAAAACTACCAAGTTGATCTCTACATTCTACAAGAAATTATAATTCTATTGTCATATCTTGAAATAAAATATATTACATGGTCTATTTCGTATTATAATTATCTTTCATATTCTTTTAAAAGAAAATGAATTGTTAATTTGTTTGCCATACTTGCAATTTTGTTTCTTAAAATCTAGATGCTTCTCATGCTATTTGGTAGTTATAATTTCAGCGATACACAATGATGTTAAACACTAAATTTCGGAGGGTTTTTTTTTTTTTTTTTTTTTTTTTTTTTACCATTTACATTGTTTAATTTCTTATGTGACCAGATGTATTTACACCTCAGACAATAACTCAGACTCGGCAAAATAATACTTTTGCAGCTATCTTTTCAAACTTTTTCCTTTGCTTGATGGAAATTTCAAAATATGATATAAGGAACAAATATTTAAGGTTTATAAATATTTAGCATGCTATTTAATTAGTTTCTGTACTCTCGATATTACTGCATACTGTATACATAGTATGCTCTTTATTTACTTTTATGTAATTTTAATTTTTTTTTCAAACATTCTAAAGTTTTAGGAAGCCCAGTATATTCCACCAAGTATTTATAACGCACAATGCTATATTTTATAGGAGTTAAGATTATTCTCTGCCCCAGCTTCCAAAGATTGTGTAACAGTTTGCTTTGGCTGTTACTTGCGCCCTTCTCGAGATGGGATTCAAATCCACAAAGTTTTGCACTGAAACTTCTTCAGCTATCAGCTCAATACATTTTGGATAATCATGAAAAACAGAACAATTCAAGCAACATTGTGAAAAAATGTCTCAGCTAATTCTTTTAAAAACACACATTGTCTTGCATAATTTAATATATTTCGCTCGTTTGTTTTGATACTTACCATTGTTTATTTTCTGGCTTAATAACCGATACAGTTTGAAATTTGTAGGTCATTTAAATAACTGTATTTTTTTTGAGACATTTAAATAAGAGTATGGCTCATTCACCTGTTGCAAGCCAAAAACTCCTGAAAACATTCAGACTCCTATTGTGACTAATGTATAACCAGATAACATCCTTCCATCAATATTCAATAATGACTCCTTTTGATCAAGGATCGTGTTTCTACGATCGTACTTTTATGGTTTTCATGCTTTTTTTTCTGACTAGTTATAGCAATTTCGTGTTATTGGCAACCTTCTTATTTTTAATAGCAATATTACCATGTCATCATGAGAAAAACTCAAAAAAAAAAGCCACATATTTCGTTCCTTACAGCTTTACTCAGAGAAAATATCTAACATTTATTTATATTTAGTGTCTTTGAGTTAGCAGAATTGGCAAGCAGAAACCTGCCCACTATAGATTTTATT
>JAPDSC010128137.1:0-18877 GCA_026290005.1 Latrodectus geometricus
ATCATTTTTTTAATAAATTTCTCACAGATGAATGAATAAGGCTTCTTGATATGTTGAAAAGCAGAACAATTGATTTTTAAAATAGATTCTTCATTCTTTAAATTCGCAAGTTACAGCTAGTAAATTAAATTTTTACAAACATATTTACAATAATTAATTTTGTTTTACTTATTTCATTCTGAATGACGTCTAATTATAGCTTTGATGGAGATGGATTCAATAAATTGGATCCTTTCAGTAGAACCTCACCTCATAGACAGAAAAATTGATTTGCAACACGGACTTTTGGACATGAGGGTTAATTTGATTGTAATTATCAACTTAAAGAGGACTTCTACATTCTTCTAAAAACCGGGACCAAGACCTACGAATTGAATATATATATATATATATATATATACGAAACAAATAAACACATACAAAATATATAAGTATGGCAATACTTTTATCCCAAAAGTAGCTTAAACAGAATCACCATAAAATAGATATTCGAAAATTGCTTAATATATATGGAACAAATATAAATACGACAAATCAATTATATAAGACTTTTTCAATTTAGCAAAAATATAGAACATAAAATCAGCACACAAAGTGAAATTTACATGATGAATTCTTTTAAATAAATATAGATGAATCGAATAAAGTACCAACATAGCCAGCTTCATCAAGGAATGTTGAACACATTATATACCTTTTCTACAATGGGTGAAGACTAATGTCTAAATTTAACCATTTCACCCAAAAACCATGCCGATAAGTTTTAAATTCAAGAAATAATACGAGAAAATTTTAAAGTTTCCATAAAAACCAAATTCCAAATAAATAAATAAAACTTTAAAAAAAAGAAAAAAAATTTATGAACTACAAAGGGGTCACCCGAGCTTTGAAAAGCTTGTAAGGGGCTTGAAATGCCGATAGTTTTTACATTTAATCTTTTAATTTATGTATTTGTTCCAAGTTTGAAGTTTGGTATATTATATTGGTAAAGTTATTGAATTTGTTTTTATTATATATATATTGTCCTTACTAATAAAGTTCTGTGAATAGTCGGTAATATTAACAATGGTTACCTTATTGTCCTTCAAAATAATCACCTCCCACAACTATGCAACGCAGAAATTTTCTATACATGTCCTGGAAACTTTTCAAGAAGTTTTCTTCATTTATGGAGTTCAAAAGCCTCGTCACATTTCGATTGATGTCAGGAATATCGTCAAATCTCTCTTCTTTCAGAAACGTTTGAGTCGTGAGAATAGGAAGAAGTATGGAGGATTGAGATCTAGCAAATACGATGGATGTTCAATTTGCAACATCTCCTCCTTTGCTAGGAACTGTTTGACAATATTATGTGAGCCAGATCGTTCTAAAAAACAAAAAACCATAAACCTTGTTCTGCGTACTGGGATTGTACCCTGCGTAGACATTTCATGAAACGGGTCAAAATTTCAATGTACCTTACAGCATTCATCGTCTTTCTCTGGGGTAGAAAAATGAGTGGGTAATGTTTTGACTATCAAAAAAGAAAAAAATATCGTCTTGATGAGTGATTTTTTAGTTCTGATATTTTTCCAACGAATTGATGAAGGAGAAAATAAAACTAAATTGATCTATAGATCGTTCATTTTCTGGTTCTCTATTAAGAACCAACGCACTAAACTAGCTTTTTGTCAAACAAATCTTTCACAGAACACTTTCGACGTTCAAATAAATAATGATGGTGGCAGATGATCAACACTTGCCGTAACACATGGCCACCGTTTTGGTTTCACCAGTGTCGCTAGATCAGCCATTCTGTCTTCATTCACCGAACTTTATTGTCAGAGTGTATATATATATATTAATTTTCCGAGAACAGCAAAAAAAGTAAAGCAAGAGCTATGCTTTGAAAATTTAGGTTTGTAAGAAAATTTTGAGTCACTCACCTTTTTTGGTGGTCAGCATGCTGTGAATTGGGAGGTCATGGGTTTGAATCCCGGTTCGGGGATGGATGTACTCTCTCATTCTCTCTCTCTCTCTCCTGTCTTTATCCTTTCCTTGATTGAATGGTTACCTACCCTATAAACGGCTACCTATGGCATGTGTGTACTGAAGAAGTCAGACAACAAACCAAATTAAGATTCAGTTGAAAAAGTGGAGCAGAGCACTCCATATTGCCGGCTGGCACTCAACCAAAAAGAGAAAGGTAAAAATGGTTTAGTCTAACTGGTTCTACTAGTTTGATTAAACAAATTTAGTTTCAAACAACTCAGATTACAGGGAAATATGAAGTACAACAACAACACGTTCTTAATGAAACCCGTCTTAAAGGATAATTTAATAAGTATTACATCATTCCTTAAATATCTTTTATGCCTGTATTAACCATTAACCTTGACCACTAACTTCAACCGATGAATTAGAAAGTGGTATTCACCGATAACCTGATGGAATAAATAACTAAATGAATGGTAATTCAATCATGAGTCAAACCTTATCGCTCATTGGTCAAATTAGTCATATAATTAAGTAACTACCTAACTGTCATGCAGAATCCTAACAAATTACTTTCGTAATAGGTAAAAATGTAGATAGAATTGTCTGCGTCCCGAAATTTCCTTTTCTTTTTAAAATTTACTTCACACATTAAAAGTATTAAATACATGTTTTCTGAATTAGAAAATTCATTACTAATTTTTTATACAAGTATATTTTATGAGCTCAAAATATTTTTGATATTATTTTATTAAAACTATTATTCTCTACAAAAATTAACTTTCCTAATGCGATTGTATTTTAGATATTTGATTTAAATATAATATATATGTTTGCTATACATTATTTCACTATATTTTTATGCCCATTTAGTTTTTTACAGTTTAATTTTGCACATTAATAGTATTATTTTTGCTTAAATAAACATTTAAATACAGTATCCCCTAAAATTATAGGTAGTAATTATTTAAATTAAGGTTTCGCCTTAATTTAAATAATTACTACTATAAATAAAATTTAATAAACACTATTTTTTGTTAATTATACAAGAAATTAAAATTTACATGATATTATAAACTATAATTCAAGTAACACTATTTTTGCTAATTTTTTCGAAAGTAATACAGAAAATCTAAACTAAGATTTTAAAAACCTAAATAGATAATTTTAATAAATCTTTGCTCCATTTTCTTATGGATAGTACAACCAAATACCTTACTACACAGAATTAATTTAAAAATATTTAACAGCCACTTAGCAAAATAGGGCATTTAGTTAAATGACAAAAATTAACTTTATATCTAACAAAATTCTTAAATTATTCATTTTTGCATTTATTTCTGCTAATATTAATAAATAGGATAGTTTCAGTATACACATAATTGAGAAAATATGTAATTTGAAAAAAATATGTAAATAGATGTGTTAAATCCGCAATTCAAAATTAAAGAGAAAATAAAAAATTTAATAAATATATATAGATAATGAATTTACAAAAAGAAAATAAATAAAAACAGTCAATACATATTTCTAAATTAAGAGTATTCTGCCATGGAAAAATTCAGGAAATTGTTTACTGTGTCAATAATACACTGTGTAAAATAGTTTTTTTTTTTTTTATATATAATAATTTTGAAAGTAAAATAATGTAATATGTGTGTGTACTACGAAGAAAACAGTACGTTTATTTACTTTTTCACTCGTAATAAAAAAATGTATTATCATTTTTACTGTATACATTTTTAAAATTTAGTTGGACAGTGTGATAGACAAATCACTGTTCTATACATTAGCTAAACTAATTTCACGAAAAAGGAAATGATTTTCAACATTTGAAAAGGGCGGAGTTTAGAAAGAAATGGTACTCGTAGAACCATCCTTAATCAAAAAATATCATACTTCTTTTATTTTATAAGAAGGGAACTGCGCTAGCGCAAGTTCCCAGATACCAAAAATTATGTGCCCCAACCAACCACATTTTGTGGAAGTGGCAGTTGTCAGCCGCCCGCAGTGCAATGGACGGCCTCCAACCGGGATAGCTCCCTTCTTGATCAGAGCTTATCCGACACCAAGTAAGTATGCTAGAAACGGTTTGGTGGCCAGATTTTATATATATTTAGTATATGAAAGTAGTGGTAGATGGAATTTACTTTAGCTTTTTAAATTTTATCAAGAATATAATACATCACTGCTCGTTATCAATAATTTTAAAGGGTGAAATGTCAATACTTAATATTAAATTACAAAATTAATAAAATGATTAATGTTCGATAACAATAATTGTAGATGATAGAATGTCAATTCAATTCCCTTCGTTTTTTTCATATTTGCTATCTACATGGATTGCCTTTCGGCAGAATTAATTAATTGATAAGTTTTGCATTGAATTTTATTTATGAGTGATGTGAAAAATTCTAATTATTTGATGTTTATAATTTACAACATATATTTAAAAGAGCATTTTTATGAAGTGCCAATAATTAAGTAGCAAAGAGATGTAATTACGGAAAAGGTAAAAAACTTTGCTTTGTTGTTAAAAAGATATGCATTAATCCTATGTAACGCTTCTTTTTAGCAAAAATTTGATTCCATTAATTTTATACATTAGTATTATCTTTTAAATGCGATTATTTTATTTTTCAAATTTGAGGAGATTATTATGTTATGTAAATAAACATCAACAATGTGATATTCGTCGCCATCAAACAATTTTATTGTCTTTTCCTTCATTTCATTCTTACATTTTTTTTTTTTTTTTTTTTTTTTTTCAAAACGCCTGAGATACCAACTAATTGAAAAATCTCGTTTATAGGAACTACTTTTTCTGCGACTGCGTTGATTAGGACGATTGGGCTAGCGACTACGAGAAAAAGAAAGTTTATCAGTTTGCTTATTTAGTTTTCTAATTTCGCGAAATATTTTAGTTTCAAAAGTATCGGCTATTATTCGTGTTGAAACTGAATACTTTTCAACGCGAGATAAGAGTATCATCGATGATGCGATCTGAAATTTCAGCAGTTTTGTTTACTGTTAGATTGAAAACTTCAGCTGAAATAATTTGAACATTGGATGGCAATCGCTGTAAAAACAGTTCTAACAGTTTATCAGGAACATTGTGGGATTCGGCGTGATACTTCCTGTTTCGAAAGAGTACTGATAGTTTGCGCGACCCTAATTCTTCCCCTTATAAAAGTTTACGAATTTCTAGTTGTGATGATTCTCCCTAGAGAGGTTTATTAATTCCTGTTTAACCTGCGTTTATGTGTCGGATGCATAAGATTTCATTAGTACATTAGGAATTAATGAGGCAATTTCGGGCAGCAGATGTCATAGAATATAATCATATTTAGTTATCGATTCAGTAATGGGTTTTGGTGTGGCAAGAGCAGGCGTGCTTTCACACATAACAAACCATAATGCCGGATCAGATCTGTTTTATACAGGAGTTTGAACAGTATTAACTTCAGCCATGATTCAAGGTATAAGAAAAGTTGCTTTATATTTAACTATTAATAAGATAATAACAACTATAAATATTTTAAGGATTTGTATTCATAAAAATAATTCTATTAACTATAATACGAAAAACGAAATCAATAATGAAATCAGAAGAGTTATGTATTTTAGATTTAAAACAAAAGTACAGAATAACGATACATAAATGAAAAACACTTATCTGTGATCTCCGTCGATCATTTCGGAATATGCTATATAAGACGACGCACCCGGGCAATAAATCACAACCACTTGAAAAAGTTACTTCTGACTAAAGAACACATCAGTAGTTTCTGTTCATCTTTTTCAACGAGTGAAAACTTTCAGATGATTTAACAGTAGGTTGCATGTTTAAATCCGTATATTAAAGTCACCATTGAGGAAATTATTATGTTAGGTAAATATAAACACATCATCAACACGATATTCGTACCCATAAAACAATTTTATTAATTGTATTTTCTTACACTGAGATTCAGACAGTTTACAGTTCCACTCATACATCCGAGACAAAGGCAAACTCTTTCTTTCTAATACTTGTAAAAAGGGTTACCAGAATTTCATTGGCGCGATGGCACAAAATTCTGGGATTCGCCACAAATTTATTATCTTCATCATATTGTTTCACAAATGAAAGAAAAACAATAGAAAATCATGAGAATTTTAATTAATGCTCCCTTTGTGTTAAGAAATATTGAATAATTTAAAAAAAAATTATTTCCTTTAGTTGTGTAAGGCAATGCAAGTGTAAAGTTAAAAATTACTTGATAAAAGTTCGTTATATAAGGGTTGTAAACTATATTATTATTAAATTTTAACAAGAGTTAACCACATCGTTAAATTTATTTTACATTTGAGATGTAAGAAAATGCAACTTTTTCTAGAAATACATTACTCTTACAAATGTTTACAGAATAATAGCTTAATAATTATTATGCGTAATAAGTTACCAAAAAATTCATTAACTATATGAATCTCGATTTTATCAATATATTAAAATGAAGAGTAGTTAATTTAATATAAAGACTGTTTATCGCAAATATATTTGTAATGCACTAATTAATAACACAGATTTTGCAGTTTTACTTTATACATTTAATAGGACACAATCAATTAGCAATTGTTTGAGTTGAAGTCCTTAGAATACACTCACAAACAAGCTTTATATATAAATAAGTAAGCTTTATATTTATATATATATATAAATATAAATAAGCTTTATATTTTTTTTACATACCTTGGTTTTCGTGAGAAAATATTTTTATGGTCAAACTTTATTGACAGCTTTCAGTATTTTAATATTCAAGTTATCGTTTCTCTCTCTTAATTCATTGAAAACAATTGCATATAAATAATTGCTTGAGGAATAAATCTCTATTAATTGTTTGATAATGAAAAAATATGCAACCTGACACCACCACTTCTTTTGATACCATACACCAGCATTGTCCAAAGCACAGCCGTTTTTAAAATTTTGACGAAAGAATAAATTTTTCCATTTTTTTCAAATCTTTTTGGTAGAAATGATTTTATTTTTATCTGGTATTATAAATAAATAACTAAAATATTGAATCGTATTTGTACGAACTTATTTGTGAGTCCAGTCCCTCTAGCGTCTTATTCACGGCACGCAGTTGTCTGTCTCCACTCAAGGCCATTTCACAGAATAACAAAAGTTTCACTGCTTTGATCTTTTTGAAGCTGCCCGATTTGACAGAGAAGGGGGCATTAAAATTGCAACGGATTGATTTTAGATTGCGTATAGGTTCCCGCTAAACGTCGGGTGAGCCTTCCCGCCAAAATGCTCCGCGATCGGAGAGTGAAACAACATTGGCCGTTGATTGTCGTTTATTTATTGGTGTCATTTGACACTACAAGTGTTGTTTTGCTGCTATTTAATAATCGCAGTGGTTGTGTGCGTAATTCGAGCTTACTCCTTCATTTATTTCTTTTGTCAATTTAAACTTGTGACTTAATTTAAAGAGTAAACAGAACTTAAATATGTAAAATAACAAGCCTCATTATATCTGTGAAGAGGCGAAAAATAAGTGATGAAAATCGTGCATTTAAAGAAAAATGTGAATTAGACTATCTGATCTGCAAAAATAACAAAAAAATTGAATAACAAAATTGAATAAAAAATAAAATTGAATAAACAGTGTATAATTTGTATGCATGTGTTGTCGGTGAATGAGGAATATAATGTGAAATGGCACTATACTACTTTACATAAAGAAAAGTATAAAAAACATATCGGGGAAACAAGAAAAGTTATAGATGCCGAGTATAAAAAAAGCTAATTCATCAAACAAGTATGTTTTCAAAAGTAAGTACAGATAAGGAACAAAGTTTGGCTGTGTCTTATGAAGTTTCTTCCAAAGCAAACAAAAGCGTTCAAGGGCAGGATTTTAATGAAAAAATGCGCAATTTCATTGGCTCAACGCTTCGTGTAGCCAAAGTTGGAGGAAAAGTTTGAATCTGTAGCATTATCTCACCAAACAGCGGCGCAACAAATAGATGATACGGGTGAATATGTTTCGAAAAAAATTATGTGACTGCATTTTAGATAGCGAATACTACTCATTATGTTTGGATTAAAGCACTGACCAGACATATATCAGTCAATTATTAATATTTATTCTTTGCATTTCAAAAGATTTTACAATACTAAGGAAATGTTAAATTTGATATCGTTACCCGGAACAACTAAAGGCATAGATATCTATCTAGCTGTCCATAAAACTGTCATAAACTACGGACGATTTCAAAAATGTTCTTACATTGTAACTGATGGAGCAAAAGCTATAACTGGAACAGGGACAGGATTCGCGGGACTTCTTAAAGAAAATGGCATTAATTGCCCTTTGTTTCACTGCATCATACACTAGGAAGCATTATGTGGAAAATATTTGCACCATGAAAGTTGTTGTTAGAATGCCATGAAAGTTGTTGTTAGAATAACAAATTTCATTAGAGACGGAAACAAAGTTTTGACTCATAGAAAATTTAGGGATTTTTTGTGAAATTGACCTATAGAGATTTATTATTACACTACGAAATTAGATGGCTTAGTGCTGGGCGGTGGCTTAAACGCTTTTTTGCTTTACGAAAAGAAATTCCTTTATTTCTGAAAAATGAGATAAAAATAAGATACTTCTGAACTGCAAAACTGTATGCAAGATACATTAATCCTGGCTGATCGTACATTTTTAAATGACACAACACATGAAAGAATTAAATTTGAAGTTACAAGGCAAACTATACAATATTGCTAACTTGTACTGATATGTGAAGGGTTTTAGAAATAAACTAAAATTGTTCAAAACGTCACTAGAGCAGAATGATTTTTCTTTCTTTTTTCCGCATTGCAAAGAACATTACGCAGAAATAGAAAATTTTGAAGGATGTACCTTTAAGGATCACCTGAAATATATTGACAATGTAATTGTGGAGTTTGAGCCGCGATTTGCAGATTTTAAGGAATTAGAGAGGGATATATCACTTTTCATTCATCCATTAACAATTGCAATTGAAAATGTAAAGACTGATTATCAATTGGAATTATGTGACCTACAATCAGACCCCTTTCACAAGAGCAGGACAGAGTCTGGAATAGATTTCTTTAAGCTCCTTGGCGAGCGTTTCCCCAAATCAATTTTGGCTTAAAAATGGTTTCAATGATGAACAGTACCTACGTTTGTGAAAGCTGCGTATTCCACAGTGAATTTTATAAAATCTAAATATAGATCTTCACTGTCAGATGACTCACTTACATACACTTTGCGTCTAGCAACAACTAATATTTGGTATTGAAAGGATTGTAAAAGATAAATTAATGAAGCACTAATACAATTTAATGTAACAATTACATGGTAACTATATTAAATGCTATTAAACCTTTCCTTAAAAAAATGTATTTTTATTTGTGCAACCCTCCCATACGTTTAATAATTTGTATTGGCCCGGGATCAAATGTAGTCCGGACTGCCCTGCTATAGACTACGAATCCACTTCCATTTGTAAAGTTTATTAAATATAATTAAACCTCATTTCTACATAAAGTGAAAACTAAACTTTCATCAATTGAAAAATAAAGTGGCAACTAAACTTTCATCAATCGATAAATAAAGTGACAGCTAAAGTGAAATTATAAGTGAATAAAGTAAAATTATAAAGGACAATTGTGCAACAATTATGCAATGTGATAATACGTGTGATTTGACTGCGACACACAAGCAATGTATTTTGAATTTCTTTAAATCCCTATGATTTGCTTAAAACTTATTGAAGATGATGTATATTAAAGTTCATTACTTAACAATGTTTAAAAATGTTCCTATTTTTCAACAAAGATCATTATGCAGGCACCTAATATTTGCTTGACAAATGAAAAAAAAAAAAAGTATAACTAGAACCAACCTTTTTTTGGGAACCATAAAATAAGAAAGATTCTAGGAATTATTAATCTTGATATTATTACAAAATCATTAACGTTATTTGTATTTGTCTTAAAATATTTCAGAAAGATCGGAAATAGGCAGATTTTAGGAAAAAATTTAACAATGTAGGTTATTCTACGTTAAATACGACATTTCTAAAGGTTAGGTGAATTGGCGACCTTTTGGTGAGATTCTTAGCGGTTTTGCGACCTTTGGTGATATTCTCGGATAAATTAGCGAGAAATAGATACTTCTAGAAAAATCCATCACTGAAGCTCTTGGGCCTGTATTAAGCAAGATAGCCTAGAACATTCCAGAAGCTTGGCAAAACACGTAGTGTTTCAAGCCAAATCAGATATAATTATCAACACCCGACAAAGAAAAAGTTAGTTAGTAAATAAGATCAGTTTTGAATGCTAGTCCATGCAGAGAAACTGTTGTTTGTCAGACGTATTTGAGACTTTCTGTGATTGGATGCTGTTTTCTGCTGTATTAAACTGATTAGAAGCTGTGTAACTCTGATTTCTACAGTTGAAATTTTTTGTAGCCAGTTGAATTAACTACGAATAAAAGTCACGTGATTTTTAAGTGATTGCTTTATCGACTTTCAATCGACACGAGCCCTGAAGCCCATTACAACTGATGTCAGAAGTGTGATGGAAAGATTCATACAATATATCACAAGAAAAATGGATACAATGAAAAGTCTCCTCAAAAAGTCGGTGGAGCAGATGACTAAGATGACAGCTGGACAGAAGGAGATAAAAAGAGAGTTGAAAGATATTGTAAGTGTTAAAGAATTCTCCTATATTATTTAAGAGAATATGAATGCAATGGAAGATAAAGTAACTTCAGTTAAAACTAAAGTTTTGGAGATAAAAGAGATATTTGGAAGAAGCATTAGACAATACGAATAAAGAGATTGAAAACTTGAAGAAATAAATGTCAAATAGATATGAGGAACCCAACGGTACATTTATGCCTTTCTTAACCATGATTAAACTCCCAACATTCGATGGAAAAACATCCTGGCAAGTATAAAAGACCTAGTTTACGATGGTAAAGGAAACTAATGGATGGAATCCCCGAGTCAAAGCTTTTCACCAAGCGGCTTCTTTAAGATAAGACGTGGAATACACGCTTCCTCAAGATGCTTCCGGAAGAGAAAAGGCATGATTTCCAAGCCTATCGAGTCCTCTTGAGCTGCGTTTAAGAGAAATGTGCTGTAAGGAACATAGCCGACTACAATTAAAATCCCGATATCAAAAAGCAGGTGAAAGTCTGGAAAAATTCGCTGTTGATATTCAGCTTCTTTCCCAACTAAGAGTTTCGGATTGACCGATTAAAATACGTCAAGACCTGGCTCTCCAAATTTTATCTATAGTGTTTGGTATCCAGGGACACAGAGAGCACTTATACTCGCCGATGTCAAAGACATCAGATCTGCTTTAGCCTACGCACATACTAGAGAGACTACCCAGCAGGCTGCACGTAAGGACCGGATCTCAATATTTTGCAGTCTCTGCTGTTGATTTGTACTTTGATTTCATAAAGTAAATTAAAGATTTCTGGGGGGGGGGGAAATGTAGCTTAGAGATACGTAAGAGTGTCAGAGATATAATAGTTCAGTGTTGGACTTGTTGAGTAACGTATTGGACTTCAAAAGTAACAAACTGCACTTATGCTCAAGAGACAAAGAGGTGATTAAGATGAAATATTCAGATGAATTATCGTGGAAATTGTCCAATGGAAGCTGCCGATATTTTTCTAGAGTTGAGAAGAAATATCAACTAGTAAATATTTCGGTGCGCCAAGTTGCTGCTTTGAGATCGAAACCAGACCCATGGAGTAATGGAAGACTTAAAGAAGCCCAAAAGTAAGATCCAGACATAAATTTAATTTTAGAATTGAAGGACTTTTCCAGTATGAGACGAAATTAAATGGACATTCCACATTCAGTCCTGCTACTAAGCAATATGTGGGACTCACTCCGTATTAGAAATGGCGTGTTATGCAGGAAGTGGGAGTCTAACGATTTCAAATGGCAGCTTGTTCTTCCAAAGCCAAGAATTTTAGAAATTTTAAAACAACTGCATAGTTGCACAACTGGAAGTTACCAAGGAGAAAAGTAGAATCTACAGAAAGTTTAAGAACGCTTCAGTTGAACCAAAACGAAACAAAATGTAGAGAAGTGGTGACAATCTTGTGATTACTGTGCGGCTCGTAAAGGATCAAAGAAACCAATCCGAGGGAGATTGCATTGGTGTAACGTAGACAAGACGCAGACCCAGCCATTACACCCACAATCGGTAGAGAAGTTTAACCGAACCATCTTTAATAACCTGTCGCTTATAGTTTCCAGAAATCACCAAGATTGGTACCTAAAGCTACCGCTGTTCTTGCTCCCATATCGCAGTGCTGTCCACGAAACTACCGGATATATTCCCTCCCAAATACTCTTTGGTAGTGAACTGCTTTTCCCTTGTCACCTTCAATTTGATCGTCCACTTGATAAATCTTCATCACCTTCGAGATCTTCAGGCAGGTCTTGAATATGTCCATAACTTTATTGAAGACCAAATCAACTGGCAACCGAGAGAATGAAGACAAGATATGACATAAGAGTGACTGGACATGAATTTCAGAAAGGTGACAAAGTTTGGCTGTGAAACCCAATTCGATGGAAAGGACTTTCTCCAAAGTTGCAAGCCAACTGAGATGATCCGTACACAAACCAAAAAATACAAAATGACGTCGTAATTCGTATTAGGAAATCACCTTCTTCAAAACGGAAGGTAGTAAGTACATTATGATAGATTATTTCCTTTCTGTAATATAAATTAAAATTAGTAGATCATTGTCTCTTTGTAAATTATGTAAATAATTTTACTTTAATCTTTACAATTTTTTTGTATATGTCCAATACTTTCAGTTGTTTTTGTATGTAATGTGTTTCGAATCACCTTAAAATGTAAATTATTTTTACTTCATATTTGTGGCCTCCTATCCGGATATTGTCATGTTGGGCAGTGCAGTCCTTGAAAAGGAGATCATGTTACAAATTTATGAAAAAATAACGCTTGTCTTAAAATATTTCAGACAGATCGAAAATACTCAGATTTTAATCAAAAATTGCATAATTTAAGTGTATTCTATGTTATAAAAGGATTTTCTAAAGGTAGGGCAAATTCACGAACTTAGGCGAGATTCTTGGCGAGAAATAGATATTTTTGGAAAAATCAATCACCGAAGCTCTAGGACAAATATTAATCGAGATAGCCCAGAATTAGGTGACAAGTAACATAAAAATGTGTTATTTATTAAATTTCAACACTTGACCATATCTGTAAACATAATCATATTATATGAAAATTGTTGATTGCAAATAGTATAAATTTAACTTTCATAGTTAGTGCTTAAAGAACCTTTTCGAAACTCGTAGATTTGCGCGCCAAGTCAGGTATAAATATCACTGCCTGTCAGAGGAGCAATTAGTGAAGACGATCAGACTTGAATGTCAAAGTATTTAAAACTTCGATGATTGGAAGCTGTTTCCCGCTGTATTAGCTGATTTGGAGCTGTGTAATAATTATTTCTACAGCTGGAATTTTCTGTAACATGTTGAATTTAGTACGAATAAAAGTCTTGTGATTTTTAAGTGGTTGCTTTATCGAATCTCAATTGACATGAACCCCGAAGTGCGGTGCAATACTGATACTTTAGTCCTCGTGGCTTAGTCTCTCGTTATGAAGTTGATTTTTTTTTTTTTTTTAGTAGTCTACTACCTGTCAATAAAATTTAGGTATTTGATTTTAACGATAAGTTATTTAGCTTTTAACTAATGGAAACTATGAAATATTAATTTATAAAAAGAAAATAAATTATTGCCATATTGATAATAATAGTATTGTTATCTCACCAGTACAAGAAATAAGAAATTCCTAATAGTTTGAACGTACTTTCAACTCAAATCTCATATCGATACTGTTTGATTTGGATCTTTTATAGGTATTTTAAATTAACACACTTATGTCCATAAATTAAGGATAATCCAGAAATTCACCGAAATTAAATGTGAAAGGAAAATGCTACCTGTATGAATACCACACATTTAGTCAAGTATTATATGAAAATTAGGAAATCACCTGATGACTCCGAGCATCGACCACAATGACAAGAGTTTAAGAGAAGGGTATACAAAGATCATTTGCAAAGGAGCAAACTTGCTCACAAGTGATTGGTACGGTGCTAAGTATCACGACCGCATAGGCATGTTACAGAAGACGGATGTGAATGATGTTTAACGTAGTAGAATTATCGACGTCTTGAAATGTGTGTGTGTATACGTGTGTGTGGGCGTACGCAAATGGCAGTTGCAGAGGAATTCGGAATCGCACAAAGTGTCATCTCTATGCTGTGGCAACCATTTCACAATGATGGAATGCTCAGTAGGCGTCACAGTATAATTCACCTTTTAGTGACAAAGCCGAATGACGATTGATATTTGGCAATAACAGTCAAAAGAAGCAGATGCAGTGCAGAAGTGGACCTGTCGTGTCAGCTATCGTCAGTCATGGGTATGACTGTTTCAAAGCAAATTGCATACAGACTTTTTGGAAACATTATAATCTATGTACTCATAGGCCTGTCAGATGTGTTCCGCTGATGGAAACTCACTATCGACAACAGTTAGCAAGGAGTGCACCCTTGGTAACTGTTGTCATGCAATGTGAACACCATTACAGTTGACCTTAATTTATGTTTTTCGACTAGTCAAAGTTTACCTTGCTGTCCAATTCACGTCGGACGCTCATATGGAGAATTACAGGTACCAGTACCACCAATATGACATCATTGAGCACTAACATTATGATGGTGCATGAATGCTCGTTTGGGGAGGCAGTGAATTCTGGGCTCCAGAACAAATCTGCATTTTCAAATTGGAAGCACCATAAGCCAAATTTATCGGGACATCATTCTGGAAAAAATTTCTGTTTGCTTAGAGGTCCCGTACGTGATGAATTTATGTTTATGGCTGATGACGTCAGTTTTTCCCATTAGAGGCATCCTCAACAACTTTCTTTACTTGGAGGACATCACCAGTAAGGGATAGCCATGATTCTCATTGGAATTGAATCCATAAATATGGAGTTATTATAAAAATACGTTGAATATACTTGTCAGATGAATTGCAGTCCGTCAATCACCTCCTACATCTATACCGGAACTTTGGAGGGAATTGCTTGCTAAGTGGAGCTCCCTCTCCCAATTGCAATTCGATAATGTGACCTCAATATGTCTTGGCGTTGTACAGACTGTTTTTATTCATATGAGAGATATGCGATTAATTAATCGTCATACCAATAACGTACTGTTCAGCTGTTGCACGGGTAATATATGGTGTAAGTGATCCAATGAGCTATAATCGTGTTTGGTACTCTTGGTGTCATAAATACACCATCCCTTTTATTCTTTTTCATTTATTTGATACAGCACTTTTAGGATAAAATCACGTTTGTTTTGTTTCAGCACCTTTAGTTGGTTATGGTAGGATTTAAAGAAATACTTTTCGTTGGTATGTAATATCAGATTTCTTGTAAGTTTCGAAGAATTTCTTTGGATTAATTACTTGGATATGGAACTAATAATACTTTCAAATGGAATTAGTAGCTTATATATGTAACTCTAACTAAGATGCAAAAAATTTTTTTATAGAAATCAATGTTTACCGTCCAACTTTACGAAAGATGGTCTGCATCTAGTCTATTCCAAGCATTTGAAACATTCATTTAAACGATGAAGAGTTAAATTAGCCAATTCATATGAATGAATTTGTGAGGGTGTGTCGAATCTGGAGATCCACTCCTGCCCGAGAACCTCTGATACCGTAGTTGCTTCTAGATCGGGAATTGAAAATTCTTCAGCCCACTTAGTAAAGAGTCCATGAAAAATAGGATTATTTGCTGCCGTTTAATAAATGTGATAAGGGACTCAAAATGTTCATTGCTATTCGCTCGAAAGGTGCTCTTACGTTGTACTGATGCAATCTACTTCGGCTACGTTTCTTTGATTCTTTACGAGCTACATACTCATCACAAGCTTCCCTACATCTTGTCTTGTTTTGTCCAATAGAAGCGTTCTCGAACTTTCTGTAGAGTCTTTATTTCTCCGAGGTAACTTCCAGTTGTGCTACTATGCAGTTCTTTCAAAACATCTGAAATGCTTGGCTTTCAAAGAACAAACTACCATTTGAAGTTACGTTCGTCGTTGGATTGCCACTTCCAGTATAACACGCCATTTCTAATATGGAGTGAGTCCCACATACTGTTTAGTAGCAGGGCTGAATGTGGAATGTCCTACCAACTTCTTCTCATACTGAAAAAGTCCTTTAATTCTAAAATTGGATTTATATCTGGATGTATTTTTGGAGGGAGTGCTTCTCTAAGTCCTCCATTACTCCATGAGTTTGGTTTCGATGTCTTTGAAACAGTAACTTGGTGTACTCAAGGATTTACTATTTGATATTTCTTCACAACTCTAGAACAATATCTGCAGGTTTCTTGGATGGTTTCCTCGAAAATGCCTCGAAATATTTCATCTTAAATACTGCTATGTTTCCTGAACATGAGTGCAGTTCGTTACTCTTAAAATCCAACTTGAAATGATATTCTTTCAGGAAATCGAATTCGAGAATAAATTTATCATTTATATCAGCCACATATGATGGTATATGGTATTTCCAAATGCAAAGTTGAAGTTGACTTTTCAGTGGATTTTAATCTTATCACCAGTCACAGTTAGTAAGGCAATGCAGGACGACATCCAGATGATTTTCTCTCCAAGTTTGCGAGAAATGCCTGTCTTAATGACGATTAAATTGACTGCAGTATCAATGATCATTATGCAGGGAACTTTAATGACATGCTCTATAACGAAAGGTCTGTTGCCACCGACCCTTATAGAAGAAACATGAAACACTTTTTAACAGAGCTTCTGGATCTGTAACACTTTCTAGGGACGTGTCCGACTGCATCACAAGTTCAACACTGTACTGTCGTATCTCTGTCATCTTTACGCACCTCTAATCAACAGAATTTTCACAGCAAATCTTCAATTTGCTTTATGAAATTAGAGTACGAATAAGCAGCAAAGACTGCTCTGATTGAGTGCCGGTCCTTACGTGCAGCCTGCTGGGTAGCCTCTATCGTAGGTGCGTAGGCAAAAGCAGATCTGATGTCTTTGATATCGGTGAGTCTAAGTGCTCTCTGTGTCTCTGGATCCCACACACTATCGGTAAAATGCTGGAAAGCTAGATTTTGAAGTATCTCAACTGGGCAATCCGAAAATTCTAGTTGGGAAAGGCGCTGAATATCAACAGCGAATTTTTGCAGACTTTCACATGCTTTTTGATAGCTTGATTTTTAACTGTAGTCGTTTATATTCTTCAGTACATTTCTCTCTAAAACGCAGTTCAAGAGGATTCAATAGGGCTTGGAAATTATACCTTTTCTCTTCCGGAAGCATCTTGAGGATGTGTTCCACGTCTTATCTTAAAGAAGCCGCTGGGTAAAAAGCTTTGGCTTGGGGGTTTCATCCATTAGCTTCCGCTATAATCGTAAATTGTGGTTTGTATACTTGAAAAGATTTTTTCCATGGAATGTTGACAGTTTAATCACAGATAAGGAATGCATAAATGGCATATTGACTTCCTGATGTAAATTTGACATTGGCTTCTTTTGGCCTTCAATCTTCTTGTTTTTATTCTCTACTGCTTCTTCAATGTTTTCTCCAACCTTCGTTATAATTTAAGGCTTTCTTCTATCTTTAAAACTTTAGACTCAACTGAAGCTACTTTATTTACCATCTTATTCATCTTGTCCTGAATAACGTTTGAGAATTCTTCTTTAATACTTACAATGTCTTTCTCAAGCTCATTTTGTCTGTGTGAATTTTATCTCTTTTATTATCTAGGTTTCAATCTCTTCCTATCCAATTGTCATTTACTTCTGTCCAGCTTTCATCTCGGCCACCTACTCTATTGACATTTTAAGTATATTTTTTACTATATCCATATCCATTTTCTTGTGATATGTTCTATCAATTATTCCATCCCACTTCTGACATTACACACGTTGCAGGGTTCGTATACATTGAGAGTAGATAAAACAATCACTTAAAAGAAAATCACAAGAGTTTTATTGGTAGGGAATTCAACAGGTTACAGATCACAGTTACACAACTTCAAATCATTTAATACAGCAGGAAGAAACCTCTAATCAAAGAAGTCTCAAATACATCAGACAGACAACAGCTTCTATGAGCTAATATTTAAGACTCATCGTCTTCACTAACTTCTATATCGGATTGTGGTTTTTATACTAGACTTGATGTGAAATCTAAGAGTTTCGCCAAGCTTCCAGAAGGTTCTGGGCTAACTCGCTTAGTATTGTCCTAGAGTTCCAGGGCTGGATTTTTCCAAAAGTATCTCGCTAAATCACCACTAATCTCGTCAAGTGGTAGCCAAATCCTTAGAAATGCCTTTTTTAAGGTAGAATAATCATAAGTGCGCAACCTTTGCCAAAAATCTGAGTATATCCGATCTGTCTGAGATATTTTAAAACAAATACAAATAAATTTATAATACCCAAACTATTGTGACTCTATGAACCAAAAATGCTTAATTATCACTGTTTCCAGAACATTCTCATTATCACTCATCAGCTGGAAATGTCTTATTATTTATCACAGAGAGATTGGCTCATTACCAAGTACTATGCTCAAAGAGCTGCAGTATAACTGTAGACCTTAGTATATGTCACCCAATCTCTTGTGGATTCCATGCTTAGTTGTATAAACTATGTTATTGTTATATTCTAAGAAATCACAGTAGCGATAGCAACCTTGCCTCATAATATTAGAGGAATGACTGTTCAAGTTACTCATTAATCTCTCTCTAATTTCCTGAAAAC
>JAPDSC010128139.1:0-10725 GCA_026290005.1 Latrodectus geometricus
AAAATATTAGGAAGAAAGTTAACATATTGTGCGTGCTTATTAACATTGATCCTCAGTAAGAAGCCAATTAAAAAACTACCATGATGTTATCTGTAAAAGGAAACCAAATGAATATTATGTTTAATGAGTAAAATAAGTTCGTTGAAACAAAACGTTTTTTGCAGATTTAAAACAATAGAATGACACATACAGTCTGTGTTAAAGAATTGTGTTTTCAAACTGAAAATATTTGATTGATTTTCGTACGTTTGAAAACAAATAAATATGTATTTATGTAATTGATTATTTTAAAATACTCTTCTGTAGTATTCAAGAAAACTGTAAGAATTGAATAAATGCTAACTGAACAAATAACCATTTACAGTCAGAGTGACATCACTTTCAAATGTATCACAAGATTATTTTTAAAAACTTAACCTAAAAAATAAAATGGTTTGATTGTATATTAATCAAAATACAGATAAAGTACTAAATATTAAAAATTGTATTTTTACTGTAACAAAACAAAACTTGTTATTTCGGAATGCCTAATTTTATTAAAAATTATGAAATACATTTTTCAGATATTGATGATAATGCTTCAAAAAGCATTTTACGCTTTTTCTTAAAATATAAATTTATATTTTAAAATACGGGTTAAAATTATTTCCATTTGAAGGAAATTATCTGTGTCACCTGACTTCTATCAGTTGGAAAGTTGGTTGGGGTCAGTCTGCAATAATGTTTGCAAATGTGAGTTGACTTAATCGTGATTAAATACCTAACGTAGCTTCATCTATGTTTTAAATAAATGTGAAATAAACAAACTGTTGAGTTAAGACCTAACGCAATGAAAGGTCATTTATCTCAAATTCCGAGCAATAAAAAGTCATATTTTGTTACTAAAATGAAGGAAAATTATCCAACCATTATAATAATGGATCTAAACAAAAACTCTTTTTTCAGGGAAATCCAAACTGATTGCAATTATTTTTTTCTTTTCATATTTTTACGATCAATTATTTAATAAATCCTAAAATAGTTTTTTTAGCAAAATAGTTCCTTTTCCCTATTAATTTCACAGTTTTATGTATTTTTAATTACTTTAAGATAAAAATTTGTGTATTTGGATTATTATCAGACAAATTTACATATAAGACATTATGATTTAAATACATACTAGTTTTTCACCAAATAAATAATTAAGCATGTAAAAAGGCACTTATCAGAATGCAAGAAGAAACATTTTTGTATTACGCGTTCATACCTTGAGTCAATTAATTTCAAATTATTAAGCATGACTTATTGATTTAACTTAAGTATGACTTAAGTTTTAATTATTTTCTGAAAATTTATTTCAGGATTTTATGTCTTTTTCAAGATTTTATTTTAAGTAAAAACTCTTTAAATAAAATCATTTTTATTTAAGTGGATTCAGTTATAAATGCAGTTTAAAACTTCTATTTTCTTTTTTCATATTTGCTTAATTGTTGCTAAAAATCAGTTAAAATGTTATTTTATTAATTTCTTAATATGTTAACAAAAATTTTCCATTAAATGATTTAAAACAATATTGTTAGAAATTCCTTGCTCATTTAATAAGATTTAGTAAATTTTTAAAGTTAGGTTAATTTTAACTAAAGCAGATGATAATTTGGATGTGAAAACTCATGCTGAAAAATGAAATGTATTTATAAAAAGAAAGACGTTTAGTAATGTGGTTAAAAAATAAGAAATAAAAAATGAATTTATTCAATCATCGCATTCAACATCGAATTGAAAAAATTAATATATCAATAATACAAATTATTATTTTTATTTATTTCTTAATTAAAAACTAAATAATTTATGATATTTTAGAATGTTATAAATATTACAACTACATAAAATTTTGAAATATGATTTACTTAAAAAAAAGCAGATGGTTTTGATTTACTTATTTCACTTTTTTAAAATTTTGCATAGACAGTTAATTTCATTATTATATTCATGCGCGCAATAATTCAGATGGCATACTTGCGTATCTGTCACTTAACTGATTAGTCTCTAAATGTATTAAAGATTCAGTATCACAAAAATAGATCAAGATATTCCATAAATTTAAAAGTTTCCTTGCTAGCGTGCTCGATCAGTTGAGACATTAAGTTCTCTTCATACCCTTATAAGCGGATCTGCTTGCTTCAGTTCAAAATAAGATTAATCAAATCACAATTAATTTCTTAACTTAAACAGTCTGATAGCTGAGGGAGTAAGATGTAAAAGTTTGCTTTATTCCACAATATTAACTATCATTAAAATACCACATTGATGTTGCCTTACTGATTATTCCGAATGTTAGCATATGTGGAAACTCCAGTACTGAAATATGCAGTAATTCGGACATGCGTCTATCTACTTTTTTTCAATTCCCATCAATATTCAATGAAACATTTCTTTCAAGTTATCAGTTACGGCTTATTGAAATTTTATATTGTTGTGGTCCATATAATTTGTGGAGGTGAGGTATGCAGCTTGACGCCATTGACCTCTGTCCAAATTTCTTGAAGATCGCATAACATTGACTTGATGTCAACGCCTAAGTTGAAAGGATGAATAAAAGTAAAGGTGACAAAAAGGGTACTCCCGGGACACTATTTGCATGGTGATGGTAAAATTAGATCTTAATTTTACAAACACAATAAATATTTCAAGAATTTACAATTGATGAAAAATTGGTGATATAGGAAAAGATAAAAATTTTTTATTCAAAAGTTTACAGAGCAGTACATGGTTATAAAAAAAGGGAAAAGTAAATAAATGGGGAACAATTTACAAACATGGGGAACCGCGCAGAAGGTTCCTGATGCGAGATGGGGTTTTTGTTTTAATTAGTATAGCAGTACCGCCTTTTCCATTGTTCCTATTATTCCTGTACACGTTGTAGTTTGGTATTTTAAAATTTTTCTCGTGGGATAGCCTAGTTTCTTGGAGGAGGACAATATCTGGATTTTGTACTGCAATAAATCTTTTCAATTCAGTAATTTTGTTGATGACTCCGTTGGGGTTCCAATACATTAATTTTAAATTTTTAATGAGTTTGTTATTCATTATTTTCTGGGTTGTTTACACTTTGGGCTTTAAATAAAAGGTGCATCTTTACTAAAGGATGCGGAGTTTTTTCCAGAAGTGGGACAATTTGAAGCAGGGTTGGGAATGCTTGTAGGATAATATTTATTTGCTTAATGATTTTCATAATTTCTTGGAAGTTTTGGACTCCGCTAAAGTCCTGAGAGGGGAGTTGACTTCGGGAGGGAGTTTTATATTTTACAAGTTTTATATTTTACAGAACAACTAAAATTCGAGGACACTTATAAATGGCAACACATTAGGCAAATGCACTTACATATTGTAGTGATAGCAAAAATCCAAATTTCAACCTCAATTATTTGATTATCCCTTCATTAACGATACTACATACCATTTCTACGTTCAAACACAGTACTTTGTACTCAATTATTGTAACAAGAATAATGCATTTAGCAATATTCACACAAATATAGTTATCAAAATTGTATAGGTGCTATTTACCAAATTACATTATTTATTGTTTGCATATCGTCAATATTTGTTTTTGAAAATATTCGTATTTTTCTGATATCTAACTGAATATTGATAAAAATAAATAATAAATTTAGAAATGATTTAAGCCTATATGAAATAAAAAATTGTGGTTTAAGAAAAAAAGAATTAAGAAAACGAAAAACAATAGAAAAAAATTGTTTTCTGTAAAATGTAGTTCAAATTCTCTTGCAACAAGCAAAACAATTTCATAATTTTTTGTAATTTATTTGACGAATATAATACGTATTTATATGTTTAATTTTGAAGAGATTCTCTCTCTCTCAGTTAAAGCGATGGCAGTTGATGTTGAAGTCAATCAGTGGTTTTAAAAAACAGACCACTTAGACCGTTCATTAAGTTTTTGAAAGTATAAACATTTCAAATTCCATACATTGATATTTATTAGTAGGAAATCACTGTAACAAATAATGTTAGGATACCCACTATAATCCCTTTTTGTTACTCCATCCTTTTTGAGTAACGTTCGCGTCAATAGAAAACAGATATTGTGAACTTTAATAAAAAAAATAAATAATTCAAGAGAGCCATAAAGGATGAAAATAAATGCGATTTCTTTTAAATGAAATTCTAAAGAACGTAAAATTATTTTAATTACTGTTTTCAATGGAAAAAACTATAGCGATAGTGATATCTCATAAATATTAATAATGTCTTTCAAATTAAGTTTTTTATTTATTATATTTTCATAATTAAAATTAAAAAGCTAAAAATAGCATTTTTTCTAAAAAAAATATAGGAGTCTTTATTAAAAGATTATATTGAATATGGAATATAATTACCAGTTGTGCGTAGCTGTAAGTGAAAAATATCGTTAATTTTCACTTGAATTGTGAACAAATAACAACAGGTGTTTTACCTTGAATTATAAAATAATTTCATTATACGTATATGTTTTTTTTATATTTTAACTAAAAATGGAATTATATAATTCAGCAAATATTTTCAAAATGAATTTATTTCATTTTATTTTTTTAGTAATGAAATGAATTTTCATATTTTTAAAGTATTTTTATCTATACTAATAATTAGTTAGGCCTCAAAATGAAACGAAATTTACCATAAGTGGACTTATTGTTAAAGGATACTAAAGTATTTCTCTTGTGAATTTGTTTTACTCAAACTGAAATATATTTAATATGTAATTTGGTTATTCTGAAGGGAAAGTTTAACATGCTTAAATGAAGAAGGATTTGAAATTTATTAGAGGCTTGTGTAAATAAACAGCATGTTTGTACTGAGATAATGGAAAATTACTTTTGTATTAATTTTTTGATGTAAGGTTCACGCCATAATTTTAAAATAAAATATTAATAAGTTTTTTTAGTTTTTAAGTAAGTGAAGTTATTTTGAAATTTCCAAAAAAATTTGTTTAATATGAAAATTTTAAATTTGTTTAAAAAATTAAAATTCATTAAGATATGATTTCGTTTAAAATGTTAAACCTGTTATTAAGAAACGTCTTATTTTATTTTGCTATGACACAGCGTTTTAAAGAATTATGTCTTTAAAATATACCCAATGAATCTCAAAGGAACTTTGCCTTCATTTGATCAACTGAAAATCAGATTTCTAAAACCACACAAGTTGCAGAAATATTAGGTTGGGGAAAAAGTTGTCCATTATTTTTTCGGTAGACGTCTGTAGTGATCGCTATCTAGTGAGGTATCTATCAAACAATTTAAAATTTATGCTCATTGGAAAGGTGACATTTGACACTAAAATATTCTTTTGCGTTTTTTTGTTTGATTTATTCAGTTATGAGTACAAAGTTTTAAAAATGAAAGACAACAAACAGAAAATTCGATACATTTTAGTTTTTCTCTTGTAACGCCGAAAATGCTAACCATGTGGCTAAAATTGTGAAAGGTGTTTATATTCCTATATGTGACTGTAACAGCCAGTTATGCACAATTTTGGTTTCGTCGATTCCGTTTGGGTATTTGGATACTAAATATGCACCTCGCATGGATACAACATCGTCGAGAATGTCTATAAAATATCAAAAATTATCAAAATTGACAGCATGTCAGCAGTCGTTGCTTCACACAAGACCTAAAAATCTACATGAAACTGTTTTAAGCCTTTTTACAAAGCGAATCTGAAAGAAGTTACAAAAAGTTCACGTAAAAAAAATGGATTTCTTTTTCCCCAAACTAATATATTGTCAGTGTGCTTTGATTTTTAATTCAACAGTTAATGTTACATTTATTTGTTTGGATGTGGGTGTTGATAATGATTTGCTTCAAGATTTTATCTCTAATTTCCTAATAATATTTCTTAAAATAATACTTAGTTTAAATTACAAAGTTATTCCCCTTTTAACTCTTGAAAATCAATTAGCTAGCTTTTCTTATATTCTTTACTGACCTACAAATCAATGTATCATACTTAATCTACAACAAAAGAGTTGCTTTTAAAATATTATATCCCTCTTATTTAAAGACTTATGATAGTGAATATGATATTTACTATTTTATAATATTTTTTCATTTTAAAGTGCAGTTCTCAATAATTAGATTTAATGAAAAATTTACATCTAAAAATACGATAATGGATATTGTTATTAAAGCTGCAAATGCACTTTCTGGAAAATGTACATCTAAATCCCAAACATAAATAATCCAGATCATATTTTAAAACAGTAATGTTTTTCTCATAGTTTTTATTTATGTCAATAAGTCCAAAAATGCTTGATAACTTAGGATTTTTATTTTGTTTCTTTAAAATATGGCTAATTTTGTTAACAAAATAAATACTTAGTCACAAATGTCAATAAAATTTGTTGATTTAAGAATTTATTAAATTAAACCGTTTTAAAAGCAATTAATGTCAGTGTGACGTAAAACACTTGCTATAAAACGTAATCTAGTTAATCTTGTATAATTATTTGTGTTTATTAAAAAGGTTTCGAACATCATTACGTTAACTATTTCGGTATAAATAATTTGCTTAGCTGATAAAGGATCAAAATATGTTTCTATTAAATATAGGAATAAATCTTTTTAATTACTTATTGAAAACATATATTTTGCATAATGCTTATATATTCATCAGATGTTTGTTGAGGAATATGGTTTTGTGTAACTAAACGCGTCTATGTGTGTACAATACTTGTTACTCAGCATATTCGATAATAATTGGATGGAACTACCAGGATCAATAACTAGTTTCTCTCTAGACGTTAATTTCATCCTAAGCTGGTGATGACTTCTATGAAAACTGATGAGTTTCGAGTGGAGTATGCTCCCGTTTCACTGGGTATTTGCACTTTCAGTACAATTAGAAAATTAATAGGATGAATATATAGCTTCTCTATCAGTCACGGGAAAATTTAATATCCGTCTTGAGAAACCAATTAATAAATGGAAAGAAAATGTAACATTTGGTCAAATAATTGACATATTTTCCTGTATCTTTATTATTTTTATAAGTGTAAATAACTAGTTTTTGACTTATATTTTATACCAGTTACTTTTAAAGCTTTATCAGATTTTGTTACTTTTTAAAAATTTTTATTAATACTAATCATAATTATTCTTTCTCGATAAGAACATAATTTTCATGAAGAAAACTTTCCTTTGTATATACCGCGTTTGTACATAATAATAAAAAAATTAAAATATCTACGTTATTACATAGACTTCTCATGGAGAACGTAATACTTAAGTTTAAGAAAAGAAAGCTAATTTGTAATCCAATTTGATTTAAGTGATTTTAATTAATAAAACAAAGTATTTTCCATTATTAATGTGTATGCGAGTGTAATGGAGTATAATGTATTATATTAATTTGAGAAAGTGATATCATTTATTAAATAATATTTCGAATATAAAGTTAATTCATTATGATTTAGGACAAACGTTTTCATTTTAAAATATAATTAATTTCTCTAAAAATAACTGTTCATGATTTTTAAAATGATCATCATTATCATTTAGGATTCACACACAGACTACAATACGGTTTAATTTAGTAAATATTAAATCACATTGTATTTGGAAAAAAATGAATTTAAAATTAATTGTTTATAATTAAAAATTGAGTTTTTCAGTTGAATATGTTTGGAAACATTAAAATTTCATCTATAATTAACGGTGACTATCTTTATTGTCAAATATATTAGAGCTAATAACATCAATTAAACTAACGATTTGTGTGTGAATAATTTTATTATGATAATATCATAGAAGTAATGAATATTTTATATTCTGATATCTATCTTTAATATTTTATATTTAAAAAATATGAAAAAATAAAACTTTTATGAAGTATGGGAAAATTTGAACCGTAACATATTTAACCATAAAATAAGTTAATAATGAAATTTTTTTAGTTATAAAGGGAAGAAAATATAAATTTTATGTGAGATAATACAAATTTTATTTATTTATATAACAGAAAAAATTATTTATAAACAATTTTAAAGTTAATTTGCAGAAATAAAATTGAAAAATAATGTAAAATTTTAATGTGTATAAACGCCTATAAAAGTCAATAATCCAATCTCACATATCGTCTCATATGCATAAACATCACTAGTCTATAGTAAATGATATTATATTCATACACTTGAAAGGAGGTACCATTCCAATCACTTCCCTTCCATTTACCATTCCATATGAATTCCATATACCATTCCATATGAATTCCATATACCATTCCATATGAATTCCATATACCATTCCATATGAAACTTGCTAACTATAATTTGAGTAATAGTTTATCCCATTTACCTCATCTACAATTTCGCTTCATTTCGTATTGGATGATAAACATTGGAAAATCGTAATAGAATAGCAAATTATCTTTTTGCCATATTTTCAGTGACGTAAGCAATAGCACAATATGATTTCTTTAATAGAACAAATCACAATACAAGTTTTAAATTCTGAAAAATTGTACTTTACTTTTACTAATTATTCATGCTAGTTTATTCCGATCTTTGTAGACATTTTAGAAAATGAAAAAATTACAATTTTAAGGAACTTCTCAAGAATATTTTACTTATGAGCTTCATAAAAGTGAAATTTGGAATATTTGAATATATCATTTTTTTTTAAATATTTTAAGTGCAAAAATTTTAAAAGATTAAACCTCATTGTGTGATATTATATTAAACCCTCATTGTGATTGTGATGAACTTAATATTTTCAAAATCAGTAGCCATTATTTAATTGTAAAAATATACTTAAATTTTGAAAAGAAACTCTTTTAATGAGAAAGGATTGAAAATAAATATATTGCACACTTTCATGAAATAATAAAATAATTTCTTTGGAGGCGATAAATTATTAAAAAATATTCCATAATTAACTATGGTTTTTTTTTATAAAAAGTAAAAGTCTAATAAATTATTGAGAATTCATTTAAATTAATTTTAACATTCATTTTTTTTATATAAGTGCAGCCTTACTGGTACAGGTCTGGTGGCTGTTTGCTTATATTAGTTTGGAGAAAAAGAAATCCATTATTTTTACGTGAACTTTATGTAACTTCTTTTAATTTCGCTTTGTAAAATGGTTTAAAACAGCTTTCATGTAGATTTTTAGGTCTTGCACGTTACGTCTGCTGACATGCGGTTAACTTCGATCATTTTTGATATTTTATAGACATTTTCCATGATGCTGTATCCACATGCAGATGCATCTCTAACATCAAAAATACCCGAACGGAATCGACGAAACAAAAATTGTACGTAACTGGTTGTTACAGTCTTATATAGGACGATAAACACCTTTCACAATTTTAGCCACCCGGCTATCTTTTTCGCCGTTACAAGAGAAAAACGAGTATGTATCGAATTTTCTGTTTGTTGTCTTCCATTTTTAAAACCTTGTACTCATAACTGAATTAATCAAACAAAAAATCGCAAGAGGATATTTTAGTGTTAAATGTCACCTTTCCAACGAGCATAAATCTGAAATTGTTTGATAGATACCTGACGAGATATCGATCACTACAGACGTCTACCGAAAAAATAATGGATTACTTTTTCCCCAAACTAATATTTGTTACTTCGTTTGCTACTGAAATCATCCTTTATACAATATTTTTTTTTGAAATTTATTAAATATGTTAGCAAATAACAATGAATAATGATAATCTATGGATATACTATATGAGACAGATGCAATAAATAAAATTACATAATAATTTTACATTTGCTTATTAAACACATTATCCTGTATCTGTGAATATAATTTTACATACTCCAATGTACATAGTTTAAAAATGAAGGAATTGTCTATGGATAATTATATATTGTATGAAAAATGTTTAAAAGGGAAATCATGGTTCATATAAATAAAAATATTACTTAATTATTGTTTATTTTTATTAATTTATACATTATTAGATTGGATATAGTAGCTGAAATTGATCAATTATGAATGTTAAAATGTTTTGTGGTTACAAAATGCACAATACAATGAATAGTTTTAGAATAGCAGATATTTTTCGTTGTAATTTCATGTATTTTTTTTTAAATTCCTATGATTTCTTTAAAACTAATGCTGTGATTTTCGAATTTGGAAGTTACAATTGCAAGCAAGACATTACTTAACAATAAAATTACTATACCAAATAAGATGATTCCAAATTATCTAATTATATATAATTTCAATATGAATTTTTATATTAAGTTTCTTCATTAAAATTTAAAACTGCGTTTTTAATATGCCTTGAAAGTTAAATGCAATCTCAAGGATTGAAATTGATTTCCAAATTATGACATAAAAAATTAGACTTTCCATATTTCCAAAGATTGTTATTTCATTATTTGCAGGCAATTTTCTTTATAAACATATTAAAATATAGTATTTCTTAGATTAAAACAGTTTTTGTTTAGAAAAAATAGAAAAAATTCACACAATATTTTGTATTCCATACTCCGAGTTCGAATTTCAGACTAGAGCAATACGTCAGTAAATTTTGACAATGGTATTTCTTGACTCAATCTCTTCTTAAGTGTTTCATAACTTAGAGTTAAATAGTTCTGATTTATATCTCCTAATATGCAAGTTTGAATTCAACGCATTTAATGTTCCAAATTAAAGACATTTTTATTAAGGGTTATTTATACTGACTCCTACATATCCTATATATTACTGACTCCTACATATCCTA
>JAPDSC010128146.1:0-10815 GCA_026290005.1 Latrodectus geometricus
AGACTTATTATTTGAAATGTTAAATTTATTACTGGTCTTAATAATTTGATTCCTTTTCTTCCACAGAATTATTTTATATATTTGATCGTCACTGTTTTTTAACATTAATACTCTTCTAAAATTAAATTTTAGAACACAGATGCTTTTTTAGAGAAGCATAATTTTAAACCAAATGTGCTATTTAAAAATATGTAATTTGTTTATATATTGTATTTAATTATATAACATATAAAAAAATTCACTTCAGAAACTGATAAGAATATAATTAATTTTCACATTGTTGTCTCAGGATTCAAATGGTTTTATTTATCCATTTCTTAGCATTGGAAATAATTACCATTTAAGTGTTATATTTTCGTTACCAGTTTTTGGTGATAAAATATTTCGAAATATTAAAGTTTCACATTTTTCATTAATTAATAGAAATATTTTAAATCTAAATCTTGAAATATGACACTATAAAAGAGTGATGAGAGTATTATTAATGCTTAGTATGATTATTAATGAATGTAATTAATTTCAATGAAGCAATTTATAACAATGACGGAAAATATTATTTAATTAATGAGGTTTCCAAAACTGAAGTAACCATTAACTGAATTGAATTAACCATTTAATTCATACTTAATACATATACATTAAAAATCTTTACATTATTTTCAGCTGAGATTCAAATTAATACAGAAGTATTTTATTTTTAACCATATTTAAAGTAACGGTAATATTTGTAATTTCTAATTATGTTAAATATTTTTTATATTAAAACTTGTAAAAAAAACGAGAGCATATACAGTATATAAATAGAATTCTTTATAATTAATTGCATTGAATTCTTCTTAATTGTTGTGATATTTGAGTTACTTTTAATTGTTATATGTCATATTACTGGATTTAGTTTTAAATAAATTTATTTAATCTATGATCCAAATATTGAATAATGTCATGTAATTATCAATAAAAAAAAAGCATGTGTGTCATTTCTATAGTTTTGTTTCAGCATCTGCTTACAAAATTAAGATTCATGTGTATCAAACGCAGATTTGACAATTTCTTTTCATAGCTAAATGTGTTAATATTTTGCTGGATGAGCGAATTTTCGTAAAAAATAGTAATATCTCCGTTTTGCTATTCAACAGCTGTATATATTTTTCTAGTACATTGTTGATTAACTCACCTTTAAAGAAAATAAATATGAAAATAATGTACATATGTGGATACAAAAATTAATTTATTACTAAAAATAGATTTTTAAATCTACTGAAAAGATAAAATGAAGTAAAGTATTGAGAACACACACATTTTAAAATAATATAATTTGACTATTGCCAAAGAGTTAATGTGAAAATCAATCGAAGTCGACGAACTCTCTAGGCCTAAACTCAAACGTGAATAAACTTCATTGATATGCGATCGATCGTAAAAAAAAATAAGTCTCATTAAAAAGAACTCTGCAAGTCACCTTGTTAGCGTAACTTATGAACAAAGTGCTTAAAAAAGAGCGTTACACTAACCTGCGGCGTAAAAGATAACTCTACATACTGCGCTAGTTAAAGATGAAAGAAATACTACCAGAAAATACATGTAAATCACATGAGAACTGAATCAACCAACGCCTCTAAGGCATCTTTATGTTTCAATTCAAACAGAGATATTTTTTATGTACATAAGAAGGAAGGCGGCACAATATATCTTCATTCGCTTATCTTTACTTGCATACGGATATCATTACCATTCTTATGTGTCAAATGAAATTCAAAAAATTCAGTAATTACTTTTCAAAGTTATCCGAACATTTGCTTGATTTTCGATCTATAAAAATAATTTAAAAAGATATTCTTATATAGCAAAAATTTATATTCATTTATTATTCTGCTCAGCATATTTCAAATGATTCCTGTTTTAAAAATGGTAATTTCTATTAATATTTAGATAAAATTAATTGCAATTCAGATGTGTGTCGGTCAAGTTAAAATGATGTGTATCTTACAAAGCTAAAACAACATATAATGAAAATTTTAATTATTTTTCCCTCAATATTAATGGAGTTTTCTGTTCTTTTCCCACACTTTAGTAATTTTTAATTAATTTCCTACTCATAATAATATTTTTTTCTTTTTGTAAAAAACTTGGATATCAGCGTATTTGAGAATAAATATTTTTCTTAGGGTTAAGTAATTTTCGGAAAAATAAAAATGTTTAAAATTTTTAAAATGAATAATTGTTTTTGCCCGAAACCTAAACTTAGTTTTCAGCAACCAAAGAGAGTTTACAAACAAGATAATTTGAAGAAATGGAATTTACAAGCAAATTATTTGAATAAAATTAAAATTTCAATTTCTTCTGAAATCGTTCCATTTTCAACATATTTCACTTTGCTTTTCCTTCATCAACCTTTTTCTAGATGAAATTTTACAGGAATTAATTTTTCTCATTATTTATTCAATTAATTCATTTTTACTGAATTTATTTAATTTCTTCAGGGCTTATCATAAGAAGAAATTTCTTCATATGGTTTCGATTAAATATGTTGTGTTTTAGGTTTAAATGTAAAATAAAAGTGTGCTTATATATATTAACATAGAACACAATTTTAAATATTTTTCAAATTCCAATTTGTAATTTTTTACTGAAGATATGAAATTGTAAGTTAGAAATACTTTCGAAATTTTTTTTCAAAATTTAGCAAACAGTATGTTTTTAAACTTTTTTTTAAATTTTAATTCAAATATTTCTCTTAATATTGATATTAAATTGTACATAAGAAACTGTTTGAATGTATTACCTTTTATAGGAGCAACAAATATTTATCAAGTATATTAAAGAAATATATGTGGCACAATACAATTTGAACCTTGAAAATACAATACAAACACAATACAAACCTTGAAAAAAAGTAAAGATTGAACACGAAGAAAATATTCAAGAAATTACATAAGCAAAATTTTTGAAAATCTCCGATTTATTCTAAAAAATAAGCAACCATTTTTTTAAAATCAGCTGAAATGATCAATTTTAGTTTCATTTGCTAATATTTAAAAAAGTCTTATTTCGATTAAAATTATTTTCGTTAATATTTAACGTTCTGTTAAAAATATATAACAAATATAAGGAAAAAATTTGGATAGAAAAAATGTGTGAATACTGAAAATGTCCTTTTGATAAAAAATTAATTAAGTCAAGTTATACTTTTATTTTAAATAATTTCTCTATAAAAAAAATTGAAATCCTAACTAATTCTATTTTTAATATCTTTTACCATTTCTAAAATGCAAAATCAGAAAAAAAGCTTAGAAAGCTATAAGAATTAATTTAATTTGAATATCTGATTTAGCTGAAATTAGGCATATCATTTCTATCTTAAAAAGAAAGAAATTAAAAAGAAAAACGAAAACAATCAGTTTCAAAATTTTTCTTATTTTTAATATACAAATCAAACAAATAGTCTTAAAAAATTAGTTTTTATTCTCCAAGTTTTGTTTACTCTGATTCTTTTCATTTTGCATATAATTTCTTATCGAACAAATAGTCCTATTTAAGCAATAGAGAATTGGTAATTTTTTTCATGAAAAAAAAATTTAAGCTAAAGTGAATATAATACATCAATTTTCTTATACAAAGTATTTTTGTTAAAATAATATTCATGACACTGATTGGATAAAAATAGCTTTGAAAAATCATCACAGATAAATGGTCTAAATTAGGATAAATAAGCTTCATGTATTTATATAAGCTTTGATAGCTTTAACAAAAGCGCAATATTCAAAAGGACTCCCTATGACTAATGTAAATATATTTCTAGAGAACTTGATAAATGTGCAGAGCATTCAATTCTTTTCTTATTGTTAAAAGCGATAGTTCCGTATTACTTTTATGTAAGTAAATATTCTATTGATTTATGATTGCTTAGTTACTTATTTTAAATATTTAATTTCATCTTTAAATAAATAAATGAAAAAATGGTAATTGAAAATCAACTTAATAAAAGGATAATATTTAAATAATATCATTTTAAATCAAAATATTGAATTTATCGGGTAATCAAATATGGCATTGTAAATATCAGATGACACAAATACTTTTAACACGAAGGCCATCTAACAAAAATAGTTTTAAGAAACTAATGAAACACATATTTAAATTCCTTTTCAAGAACTATGTTTGTGCAAAATTATTAACTATTTATAAACTATTTTATTTGGGAATGAAAATGTTGTAGAAATGTTTTCGCAAACTAAACTGAGTAAGTTTATTTTGGGTTAGGATAGATTTGTAGAATTAGGCGTAAATTGTTGATCCTTTTATATCCAACAAAAGTATGTTCATTTGATTATAAAACTATATAAAATATTTTTAGGGTGCATTGTACAATGTAATTTTATTTTTAAATTCATATCCCAATTGCTTGTTTCAACTGCTGTTTTTGTGAGTTGGATCGAGTATTTTTACCCTCGTATATTGACAATTTTTCTTGTTAATCTGCTCATTTGTAAATAAAATGTTTCATCATTAAGTTCCAATGTTTCACATTCTTCAGGTGCTTTATTTTTAGAAAACTGCAAAGTCTTATTTCATTTTATACATTTGTTTCAAAAACGTATATTACCTCTCATACAAGATTTTTCAGAATTTTTCGTAAGAATTTTTTTTTTATCATCTAACTTTTATCTGAAACTATTTGTCTAAAACATTAGATGACATTTCTTCAATAAGTAGATAAATTTTAACTCACTTCTCGTTTTTTCTTAGCATGGTTTAGCTATAAGCCAAATTTAGATCTGTAAATTCTTTTAATTTCGTTCAAACATGCAAAATAATGAATTTTGTTACTTTTAATTATCTTACAAGAGTAGAAATTCCCAATCTTACTCACATTACGTTTTCCATTTTACTGTTTCATCATAAAATTATAAAATGAAAAGTATTTTATTACTTAAAAATATTTTTCAAACATTAATGAATTTTATTAAAAATTAATTCTCGAGTTTCTCCTTTATATAAATAGAATTTTTTTCAATAAAAAGAGAGTTTAGGTAATGTATCATATATATTTGCAGATCAGATATTTAGTTTTAAAATAAGGAAACATTTTAATTTTATTCCTTAAATAAAAAATGCAAACTTTATAGCATTTAATATGTAAAATCAAATTTTTATGTTTTTTTTTTTATTTAAGAAAAGAATATTTGTATATGAATATATTTTGAAGTCAAAAATAAATTTTGTATCATATTTACCTCAACTAATATATGCATTCACTAATCTCAATTTTGTGATTTAAGTCATACTTAATAGATTTGTAACATTGTCGAATTTATCTTCAAATACTAATGACTGTCAATTTGAAACTGAAAATGATATTTTTGGTTTTCAGCTAAATTTAAATTTGAAGAGTTTATCGAACTCTTATTCTGTACGTTAAACTAATTTTGAAAATTAATTAAATGTAATAAATATGTATTTCTAAATATGTGCATTAATAAAGAATCTTTAAAAGCTTAAATGAAGTCTATAATTTTTATTTTAGTACCAATTTTGATTTATATTGATTATTTATTTGAAAGGACGCATATATCTTCCTGAAAACCAGCAATTATCAAACAAGGCCTAAAACGTACAAAAACCAATGAAAACTTTTAAAAGATAGTTCATATAATAACAAGAAAAATGATAATAATAAAATATTAAAGTATTTTATAAATATTTTTAGGGAGAATAAGATTCTCTTGACTCAACTAAGCCCTAAGAGACCATTCTATGGATATTTGTTTTAACTCTTTACCAAAAAATTCTCTTTCACGGCAATAACTTTGATAGTTGTAAAAATGTAAATCAATTTATGAGTCAGACCCGCATTTACAAACATCGTTACTAGACAGACGAAAACGAAATAAATAATTTATAAAATTTCCATGTGCAGCTGAAAATTGTGTTAGTTTAAAGTAGGAGTAAAAATGGTTAAATTTCAGTCTATAACGCATTTGAGGAAGTAAAAAGTTCTTTATTCTAATTCTGATTAATATGATTTCTGTGAGAACATGTAAAATAAAATACAGGTGTCTCAATAGCTATATATGGTAGTAGGTAGCAATTTTAGAAAGAAAATAAGCCCTTACATTACCATTTATTCCTTGATGTCCTTTTTAATAGTTCAAACATTTCATTCCACAATTTCACTTTTTATTCCAAGCTGCTCATTTTATGATATTATCTTTAACAGTGTAGAGTTATTTTCTGCATACATATGTAGGATAAGTTAAACATCAAAAAGAAAAGTTTTTCTATGTGTTGCAAATTTTTTGACACCAAAGTAGACCAAATCACTGAAAAGAAAAAAATATGGATTTTTTTTTTCATCTTTAACTGTCATGTAAATACAAAGAACCTCAATTTAAAAAACTCAGTATTCATCATTAATACTAAATTGTCATTTAAATCTGTTCATCTTAAGATTAGCATCAGAAATTTTAACTTAGAGTTATGTCAATTAATGATTAATTTCAACTTTCAAATATATTGGTATTTCAGTCCTAAATGATATATAAAAGAGACACTTCAGTTAATATATTGTAAAAAAATAATAATTTAACTAACTAACAACTTTATTATTTTTATGATTAAAATTCCGACATACTTTTCTTTCTCATTATTTTTCCTTAAAATTTAAGAAAATATTAAAAAAGAAGTAGCACAAAATTATAAATGATCCTGAATAAATATTATATTTATGACTGTTTCACATAAAAAAAACATGTCTAATTAGTTATTGACAAATTAAAAAAAAGCTAAATTGGAATAGTGAAGTGAATCACGTGTAAAAAACGCCTGCCTAAGTTTCAAGGGGGACATTTCTATATCTGGTTAGAATGAAAGAGAACAGGACATCGAGGATCCTGAATTCGTCATTCTGGTTTTGCAGCACACACCTTGCCCTAAATAAACCGTCGAGAGCGAAAAAATAGCTTCTTTTCAAAACAACCGAATAGAAACCAATCCCTGACCTTATTCATTACCTTTGTCATAATAATCAGTAATTATTAAGAGCGACTCAAATTATAGTCTTGACATTCGCAGGGTTTCTTTTTTCAAATATCTCAAACAATATACACCTTGGTATAATTACAGTACTGTATTGAAAGCTAAAAATATTCTTTGAGATTGTTAAGGGTTTAAAACAATTTTAAAGATGTGAAATGTTCTAATTTACAACTTTGAATAAAATAAGTATCTATTGTCAGTTTGTTTAAAATACATTTTTTTCACTACTCTTGACTTTTATAGCATAGAATATTAATATAAAATATTGCTCTACGTAAGAAATACAAGCAAAATTCTTTATATTATAATTTATATTTTAAATTTTATTTATATTAATAATTTATTTTTAGTTTTAGTTTTCTAAAATATAATAAAATGATTGTGATGATGTGAATGATTGTGAATGATGATGATTTCATTTCAATGTGGGTACACATAGATTATTAATATAATTTGTGCCTAAGTTTATAGATTTTCAATCTTTGTGTAGATTACTTTATCGATATCTAATGTCATAGAGTTATACAGTGCACATAATTAAGGCACATATGTAAATAGTTTCTCAGGGTCTAAAAAGTCCATTCTGTAATGCTGTGAAACGGTGTATTGCTGTAAAATCAACACAATTGAAATTTTAGTCTGTCACGAGAGAATTAAAAATTGAGTTAATTTGTGGTTTAGGTCCACTTCTTCGCCAACTCGCGAATTTGAAGCGATTTTTTGGGAAAGCTCATTAATTACTCTTTTGTTTTAGAATTTTCATTGGTCACTAATTAAGTTTCACTTTGAAATAGCGTTAGAATTTTCGCCATGGCATCGGCGTTTTTGCAAACGCGCCAAGCAGGGAATCTAAAGCACATTTTCACCAAAAATTGTAATTATGTCTTGAGGTTTATGGAGTGTTGGTTGCCATTCAGCTTCTTGCTTATTAATATCATCTATTGCAAATGCAGAGACGTAATCTGAATTGTGACACATTTATTTGTGAATCAATCATTTCGTTACATGTTTAGCTCTAGATATTAACACTGGTGATCATTCCTTATCTTGAAATGTATCCGAAGAAAATATGCTCACGATATTCAATAAGTGACCAAAAGTAAACAACTATCTTGTCAAATTTGAAAATTAACTCGAATCTCAATCTCATCAAATTTAGAAAACTCAACAGAATGAACACAAACCATTAGAAGACACTTGTATGATATTTGAGCTAAAATCCAGGTATCCAGCTGACCCAACATGTTCAGAAGTGATAACATAGTATACAGCCAGTCACTATTGTGAATTGCAATGGAGAAAACAATCTCTTCAGTTATAGTCTAATTTTCATCTCTGATACAAATATGATTGGATATTGGTATTAGCCGGTGCGAATCAACAAGATTTAAAAATGTTGTAACAGCCTATTAAGAAATGTTAGAGGATTCAATGTTACGTATTGTTATCATGCTCTTTCAGTTTGAGTAAGAGATTATAAAGATGTAAAGAAAACTTCCTGTATGTAATAGAATTATTTAGTCTTTTCCCAAAATGTCTTAAAAGCCTTTTATCAAGAAATTGTAAAAGAACTGTAGATATGAAAGGTAAAAGCTAATTCACAATCTTCATAACTAAAATGGCCTATCGCTAAATCATTGCATTTTTAAACATAGTGTAATGAATATCGTTAACAATACTGACTAAAATTTAACTTGGAGATTAACGTCGTTTATGATTTGACTCAATAATTATTATAAATAATTAGCAAGATTTAGTAATAAATTTACCCTATAATACCAAGATACTATTTTAGATTACAAGAAGTGCAAGAGTAATCAATACTTAAGATTTTATGTTAAGTGAACCTAAATTCGCAGGAGTGAAAAACAAGATGATAAATGTTGCCATTTGCAATGAAAGAATTCTCGTTGGGTATTTCAGTTCAATAAAAATAACAAGAATTATTCTCATTGACTGAAATGCATGATTTTTGCATTACAACATAAGTGATTACATTATAATTAAATGGGTTCGCAGTAGATCTTTTGGTAGGTGCATCATTCTTATGATGGAAAATAATACATATTCTGTTTTGACCTTGTTAAACACAATATAATTAAATAAATGTATATAAATTAAAATTTTAGTCCCTGAGACTCAACCGTAAATGTGGTGTAAAAGCTGCAGAACTCTAGAAAATTAGAAAAAGATTAATCTTTATAATTTTTACCCTTAATTTTAACAATACTTGGCTTATATTCCTAACTTAGGCGTCAATAATTTAAATGTTTCAATTTCAACTTTAAGCTGTAGGTCTTGACTAATTATCCCTCATATGCAAAAAATTATTATCTAGCGACAAATACATTAACGTAAGTTTGATCACTTGATCATGATTTTAAGGTTCAAAATTCAAATTTGTCTAATGATAATAATAAAACTATCACCTATAGCACCACGTGTATCTTATACTGTGAAAAATTACAAATAAAAACAATAAAATTATTGGACACCTAACCAAGCTGAAACCTTATTATTTGTAAGTTATCCATTTTTTCAAAAACTATTTAAATTTAAAGAGTAATTAGAAATTTAAAATCAAATTCTACCTAAACAACAAAACGCTTAACTCAGAACGTTTTGTGAAACAGAAGCATGTATCTGATGAAAATAAAATATTTTTGCACAGATTGAGTTCTTATCTATGCTATCTTAACTTCATTAATTCAAAACACGAATAAAGTCCTACAGAAACAAAACTAAATTATCTTGTACTCCTTGAATATGTGTCTAAAAATAATTCCTGTTAAGATAAAAAAAAAATGATAATTGTGCATTTTAACACAAAACTCAACTAGCAATTAAAATATAATTAGAATACATCAATCCTAAATCAGATGACTTATAATTGATTAATCTGATCATGTGACTTTACTGTAAACTGAAAATGATCTATCTATATTAATAAAAAATTCAAGAAGATTACAGTGCCATAAGGAAGATCTTAATTAGTGTGTATTTCAAAACATTTAAATTTTGTAAAAAAAAATAATAATTAGTAATTCGATCATATATTTTTTTTTTAAATTACTGGCATTGTACTGCATTTTATTTACTTATTAAAATTTAAAACATAAAACGAAAAATCATGATTTATTGTTAGATAATGCAATATATGCCTGTGAAGTATTTCAACAAAAAGCAATTTATCAATGCATTTGTTTTAAGAATTGCTTTAGATTTTTTAATTTATATGAAGAAAACATGATAATTAAATAATGTTTTGGAAGTGAACAAAGTCAAATCTTCATAAGGAAAAAATTCTCTCTTTATTTCTTCAATTAATATTTCTCAGGAGATGCTAGTTTCCTTTCCTTTCTTAAATATTTTCTTGCTGAATAATTTTAAATTAATTTTTTTATAACTGTCTTCAGTGATTTTAAATAATAATTTTTAGTGAAAGAAATTCACAATAATATCCAGAAAATAATTAAGATTGACAAATAACTTGAGTAATATTACAAGGTTGAGGAAATTGCATTTTTCTGGGCTTCCTTTATAAAAATATTAATTCGTATAGAAGAATGTCATTAAGATGTCTTTACTAGATACGTATAATTCTAATAACAATAGGAAGATTATTATAAAAGCTTGGTATAGTTTAACTTAATGGATCTTTTATGCTGAATTTTAATTATACAATAATGCCCAAGGAGGGGGTATTACATTTATTTTAGAATAAATAATTTTTTTCTAACCTGCCCAGAATTAGCCATAACTCGAGAAAAATCTCATTTT
>JAPDSC010128160.1:0-12912 GCA_026290005.1 Latrodectus geometricus
TGTTTTAAACACGTCAGAAAGAATTTGCATAACGCGTACGGAAACTTTTTTTGCACTTCAATTTTAAATTTACTTTAGGTATTGAAAATAATATGCTTTTCTCGTTTTGTACAAATGAAAATTTATAAAAATCGCTTACTATAGACTTGTACTAAACACATAAAGGCAGTATTTAAAGGAAAAATGAAATACTTTACAAATTATGTTAATTTATTCTTAAATTCAGTGACCGTACGGAAACTTTTTTTACCCACTGTATATTTATTTGTTGCACAGTTTATTTGCAAAATCACTAAATGGAAAAAAAAAAAAAAGAATTAACATTTTATGGGGGGCTAATTGCATTTGGTAAATAGTTTTCTAGTAAAAAATCGTGTTTGGCGTCATTTTTTCCTGTTCGACGAAATTTTGAATGTGTACACATTTTTGTGAATTTTAAATTATATTCAAAGTTGAATTTTTATAGAAGAATTTATTTTTATATAGCAGGATTTTTTTTATTCCACACTTAGATCAAAATAGCTTGTAATGGATAGAAAAATAATCTAAAAAACGGAAATATCGTATTTAAATAGCTGGAAGCGTGAGTAGTGAAACAGATGTTAGTTTATTGCAAAAACAATGGCGAGAAATGAGAAACATTTTTAGTTTTTTCACCCCCCTAATTATTTTCACGTGGCGTTTTCTCTTACCATTTCCTGCAACCAAGCAGATTTTATTCATTAAATATTTCCTGTTTTCATTTAATAGCTATTTACTGTTGTGTGTTATTTAACTAGTCTTTTTTTACCGTTTGAAAATATATATATATATATATATTAGGTTGGGGAAAAAGTTACCCATTATATTTTTCGGTAGACGTCTGTAGTGATCGCTATCTCGTGAGGTATCTATCAAACAATTTCAAATTTATGCTCATTGGAAAGGTGACATTTGACACTAAAATATCCTCTTGCGGTTTTTTGTTTGATTCATTAAGTTACGATTACAAGGTTTTAAAAATAGAAGACAACAAACAGAAAATTCGATACATTTTAGTTTTTCTTTTATAATGACGAAAATGCTAACCAGGTGGCTAAAATTGTGAAAGGTGTTTATCGTCCTGTATATGACTGTAACAACCAGTTATGCGCAATTTTGGTTTCGTCGATTCCGTTTGGGTATTTGGATGCTAAAGATGCACCTCGCATGGATACAACATCTTCGAGAATGTCTATAAAATATCAAAAATTATCAAAGTTGACAGCATGTCAGCAGTCGTATCTTCGCACAAGACCTAGAAATCTACATAAAAACTGTTTTGAACCTTTTTACAAAGCGAATCTGAAAGAAGTTACAAAAAGTTCACATAAAAATAATGGATTTCTTTTTTCCCAACCTAATATATATAATTATGATTTTTTTCCTTTTCTATCTGCAAATATATAAAATTTAGCACAAAATGCATATCACACAACCATTTAACGTTCACTAAAATCAAAATACGTGTTAACCTACTTGTTATTTTTATTCAGACGAGATTAATTTTATTAATTACATAAAATTTATTAAAAAAAATGAAAATTGAAATATTTATTTTTTATCAATGTTTTTATTGAAGGGATAACATTAATTGTTATTAAAATAAATCTCTTTATTAAATTAACACTTGGAATTGAAGGGTTTAATTGCTCCTTATTTTTTTCAAGCTATTCGATTAATTAATATTTTAAATTTTTTTACCAAATTGATGCTTGAAATTAAAGTATTTAATTTATTGTTCATTTTTGTTTGAAGGGGATGTGAAAATCTTTATTAAACTGACACTCGAAATTAGAGTATATAGCTGATCTTATTTTTGTTCAATGAGATGAAATTAATTTTTTTAAATAAAAAGGTTGTGGTTATTATTTACGTAAAAATAGTTTAATACATCTTGAAAGAACACATAATTTTGTATTAAAATAATTCATGGATCAATTTAAAATCTAAATACAAATTACATTTCTTTTCAAATAAGTATCAACCTTAAAATTTTAAGAGGTCGGTGACAAAAAATATCAATTTTTCCTAAGTATATTTTAAATCCCTCAAGAAAAGGAGGAAATATTCACCTAAGTTTTCTTAAAAATTGACTAAACAAAAAAAATGCTCTATATATATATATATATATATATATATATATATATATATATATAGCTAACCTTATCTAGCTAACCTACTAAACTAAAAAAAATGCGCTATATATATATAGCTAATTTTATCTGTAAATTACTTCTGCTTTTTTCCGTAGTATTAACATTAACTCATATTCATTAAAAGTATAAAAGACCCATAAGTTTTAAAATATCCTTATGTATATATAGAATTTTATTATAGAGAGAGACTGCGTGTGAAAATTTATAATAATTACACGTATTCTTAACCTCTCTATTTCAAATATGCAATTTATCCCTCCCTGCTGGGGATGGATTTTATTAAAGCATTCCTTTTGTCCTAAATCAATTCTTAAACAGATACTGTAATATCAATACTGCGAGAAAGTAGTTTTTATAATAATTAGCAATTATAATAATTTTTAACCACGTAAAACTGGTTGAAATATTTCGAAACGAATCACATACTACGAACTTAACTAATCTGGACAAGTTATGACCTCAAATAGAATTACTTAAATTAAAGGGGGTGGGACGTATACTCATTTATGTTTTGTTTAAAACATTTTATTGTATTCGCCCTTCATGTAGAAATATCATCGTGAAATAATCAAACTATGTAATATTGTAAATTTTAGATACATTCTACTTAAAAATTATTGAATTATTTTTAAATGAAAAAGACAATTTTATTAAACATGTTATTTAATAATAATATTAAATAATTAAATTAAAACGTTTAAAAATTTTGTGTCGGAGAAAATGTTAATGCATTTCAAAACTAGTTAGATAAATTATTAGTATTAATTTCAAGTCGTAAATACAAAATTCTCGTTTTTACGCAAACTGAATTCCTTACTTTTTCCGTGGATTTTAAACTCTTTTCTGCGGTATATTCACTTCTTCACATCATGTATTTTGTGTTACTCCTTGTATAAATAGAGTTTTATTTGGCCCAGAGCCATGTTTAAAAAAATCACCTCTAGGCGTTTTCACCTGACAGCTTTGCCCGACGCAGCTTGTTTTTCTTTTTTAATAAGTGTTTGCTTTTTCTGCCACTTCGGCAGTAATTGTTTTTTAATTTTTAGTTTTCAACTTTTGGCAACCAAAACTTTTTTTCCTCCTCGTTTCAATACTTTTATTTTTGTTACATTTTCTTAAAAAAAATCACAGAATTCTCTTAAAATTAGAAATTTATATTTTTTAAAAAAAAGAAAAAAAAAAAAAAAAGAAAAAAAAAAAAAAGAAACACATTTTTTTTTCACTTTACTTTTACCGAAATAAATTAACGCTTAAATAAACGTTCACTTGAGAAAAATATTTCGAGGCTGCTGAACTTTAATTTAGACTAGGAAATTAATTAAAGGAAATTTTCTGGAAAAATATTAATAAAAAAGGATTCTAACCATTCATCAGGCTGAAGTTTATTAATGGTGCCAGAGTTTTGTTCCTTCATTTAATGATGAATATAGATATAATTTTATTTTAAATAATTTTAATATATTTAATTTTTAATGAATGTATTTTAAGCCACGTGTAGAAATTTCTTGCTGTAATATCCGAAGGTGCTAAATTTCTTATTTTAATTATCTAAATTTTTAAACGAATGAACTAGTTTTTATACTATTAGCATATTTTTCAATATACTATATGTCACGTTACCAATATTACTCAAATGCATAAGCAATGTGGTTAAATTTTGAAACTCCTATATTATTGAGGACAAGTTATTGTTTATGTTAGTTTATTGTAATATACTTTCCTAGTTGCTTATACTTGCCAATTAACACGGATAAATATGACAACCGATATGAAATTTTAAACCACTGTAAAGGACGAAGTCGACAACCACATCTCTCCTAATCAAACTTTTCCACTCACATTAATGATACCCCTTTTTTGCATTGTGTTTAGTCAAAATTGATTTTATGATGGAATTTTGTAAAATAAATGGAGCTTATCATAATGAAGAGTTTTTATCGTAATAATATTCTATTGCAGTTACTTTTATGTTAACTAGTGTTGATATTTCCTTGTGGAAATGCCTACATTGTTTTCTTAGAATGCGTTCTTTTAGTTACACCTTAAACTGTTTTCGACTTCGGCATTGGATGGTAGCAGTGTTTCGATATCGATTTTGAATTGTAGGCCCTGGCATTATTAGTTTCCATGTGTAAAAAAATTACCATTGAGCGTCAAAAAAATTCAAACTAGTGTCAAAATTAGAAGGAACTTTTGTTTCTATTCGTTCCAAAGATAATATGGAAATCGGAATTTTCAAAGAACCACATTCGATCTCCTCCTTTAATTCTCAGAAAATTGGATAGAGATGCTAAAATTAATGAATAATGTTCCAGCTGTAAGTCACACCCGAGTTGGAAGGTTCCGGCTCAGGTGTGACCTCGTCACCTCACCGTGATTAAAAATTACTTGGCGCTTGGTGATGAACTAGTATTCTAAGCCTGTTAACCTAAAGATACAATCTGGACTTTCCGTCATCATTGGGCATTTGTACATATGCAATAATATAAACGACAGTCTCTATGGATAATTATATATTAGGTTGGGAAAAAAGAAATCCATTATTTTTACGTGAACTTTATGTACCTTCTTTTGGATTCGCTTTGTAAAAAGGTTTAAAACAACTTTCATGTAGATTTTTAGGTCTTGCGCGTTACGACTGCTGACATGCGGTTTACTTCGATCATTTTTGATATTTTATAGACATTTTCAACGATGCTGTATCTACAATGCGAGGTGCATCTCTAACATCAAAAATACCCGAACGGAATAACAAAAATTGTACGAAACTGGTTGTTACAGTCTCATATAGGACGATAAACACCTTTCACAATTTTAGCCACCCGGCTATCTTTTTCGCCGTTACAAGAGAAAAACGAAAATATATCGAATTTTCTGTTTGTTGTCTTCCATTTTTGAAACCATGTACTCGTAACTGAATTAATCAAACAAAAAAACCGCAAGAGGATATTTTAGTGTCAAATGTCACCTTTCCAACGAGCATTAATCTGAAATTGTTTGATAGATACCTCACGAGATTACAGACGTCTACCGAAAAAATAATGGATTACTTTTTCCCCAAACTAATATATCCATTGAATATCCAGTAGTTTATCTATGGTTGTTGTAAGGCATTTTAATATCTACCGCATAATTCGCTTTTCTAGAGACCTTTTTAGATAGTGCACCTTATTCAATTGTTGCAAAAGTGAAAAATCAGAAAATTCCCAAACACCCTCTGTGGCAGACGTTCATGCAAAATGCAGAAGCGCAACATCCATTTTCTGTTGTACAGTAGTACCTAGGCTCATCCCCTCTAAATAGTACTGCCGTACCTCTAGGGTGCAATGAGCCCATATCTTATATTTGAGCTTTCTCTAACCTTCTGATTCAGCGATCTCGCGATTTCGACGCGATATAACGACAAATATAAGCACTTATCAGCTATGCAGTGTGTATACAAGGAACACAAGCGCCAAATCTTTCAGAGATAGGCGAAAGTTAGAACGGAAAACGTGTCAAATGTTTACCTTTCTCCCTTTTCTTGTGGACATACCCGCAACAATACACACGTGCTCGGACGTAGTTTCACAACCAAGTGACATAATTGTGAAACCACTGAACTGGCCGAATAATATGACACAGGTTGAAACTGTTATTGAGAGAATAGCGCGAGGAGGGGAATTTTAACTAACTGCAGAATGCGATCATTTTCCCAGCTGACACCTGTTTATTGGAAGCCTTAAGAGCCTGCATTTCCAAGTGAAATTCTTATACTGCTTATAATATGGTAAATATAATATGAGCTTTAATTGTGATAAATTTTAACCAAATTTCAGGTGAATATCATTGTTTTATAATTATAATATTGATATGTATGTATAATAATTCTTATTATGAGTATAATAATTTTATTATTATAGACCAAAATGATAAACTGTCTAACCTTGAGTCAACATTTCGAAGTTTCGATTGTTGTTAGCGCCCTTGTCTTCTATATAATAGTTCGTGGGTTCGATTCCAATCTAGGATTTGGATGTCTATAGTCATTTGAAACTCTTTTTAAATCGTAGGTCCCGGTCTAATTAGCTCTTGTGTGGAAAAATTGACGATTGAATGACAAACAAACCAAACCAAAGGTTCGATTCCCAATTCGAGCATGGATTCTATTAGTAATTCGGAATCCACTTTAAGTTGTAAGTCGTGATCTCACTATCCATCGAGCGCGAAAAATAAACGAAAAGCAACAAGTGTAAACAAAGCAAATCACAGATGAGAGAAGAATTTGGTTTGAAAATCTTATTCTGATTATTTTCTTTAATTTGTTTCTTAAATCAAATTGTGTTTAGAATTTATTAAACTTAATTATTTCGATTTTTCTTTACGATGAGTTAATAAATATTCCCGCTTAAAATAAATTTGAAAGTTTTAGTTGTAAAGATTTTCAGTTACTTTAAATGTAATAATGAATATTTTTCTTGTAGCCGAAATAATCTTCGTCTTGTGTTAGATACGTCTGCTCATCTTTTTTAAATTGGTATCTCTTCTCAATTGGTCGTTAATAAACTCGATTGTTTTTTTGTCTATTGTTTGAAAAAAGTATCATTTGTCACGATAAAGATTCCGATTAAATGTATGCACAAAAAAGTTGGTTAATTTTTAAAATATATATGAAAATTTTAATTGAATTTTTTGTTTTTCTCCTTTATTATTCTCTTATTTACTTTCTTAAAAGTCCATCAAGCTGCAATTAAAATGTTTCCAATTCAAACATATTTTCTATTTTTTCTTTTGCTTATTTATTTGCTTTCATATTAGGCATACATTTATAATTTTAATAAAAGTCAATTTCTTCACCAAAATTCTGAAAATGCATTCGATAAGTTTTCTCAACTTAAGCTTCTCTATGGTCTCACAAAAAACACGATACGTTAATTTCTAGAATTTTATCTACGTGTTATAGAAGGGTTACCTTAACACAATGAATTTAATCTTATGCAAAAGTTTTATTGCAGCATAAATTTAAATAGGAAGCAAGTTCTTATCAGTCAAAACTGTAACTGTTTCTTTAAAATCTGTCTTTTCCTCATCCTATCTTTGTGCTGCGAATTAAACGTGCTCATGTCATTTATCACTTATCCATATGCGAGCTCTTGTAGCTCTCATATTATGTATGTTCACGTATTTCGAGAGAAATACGTATGTTAAATAGATATTTAAATAATGAAGGCTTAATTTGTCACATGAAATGTATGATTTCATTTAATATATTATTTTTGTTATTTTCTAATGTCATAATCCATAATGTCAACTATCTCATATTTTGGAGGACAAATTATTATTATTTTTTCTTAAAAGGCAAGAGAGAAATTCAGTTTCCCCCCCCCCCCATCGCTGTAGTTATCTTTTGCTAAGATCTAATCAACAGGCATTTACCACCGACATGGGATTCGAACCTACAAACTGTTGAACTAATATTTTGTGAAGAGAGCTATCCAATCACATTTGCCTGCTCGATATGCAAATCAAAGATGAAATCAAAATTCGAGAACTCGAATCTTTTGTATCTTTTCCTTTAATATATTTGTATCATTCGAATTTTTCAATTAAAATCTACCGGATATTTTAAGTCAATATTTGAAGAAAATAATTTTGTTTGAATTTAATGAAACATTCTACTTTATGTATACTTTTAATTATAACAATAAATAGATAAGAAATAACAAAAAATTGAAAAAAAAGCTACAGTTTAATTTTTAATTTAGTTTTGATTTAATTTAATAACTGATAGTTTCGACTTACAATATCGTACCCGTTAAGATGTTTGTTGCGTAGCACAGTGGCTTATCTCGAGCTAGTAACTGGTTGATTAGCATGCTGTGGTATACAGGCCAACAGGTCGTGGGTTCGATTCCAACCTCGGTAATAATGGTTCAGGATCCGTTTCGAACTGTAGATCCCTGACGAATTTGTTTTCACGCACAAAAAATGCCCGTAGAAAAGCAAACCGAAACCCGGTGGCTTAGTGGTGGCATTTCGCGCTTCCGATGCACATGTCCTAGGTTCTATCCTTGAGCTGGGCAAGGTCGACTCAGCCTTTCATCTCTTCAGTGAGTCGGTAAAACTGAACACCAAGCAGGCTTGGGAACTAAACATTGGGGTTTCGGGTTTGGTTGACCACCCAACTGGGACATATACTTCGCACCCCAGAGGCCTCGGTCAAGAAAATAGATATGGACACTGTAGGCCTAGGCCCACCAATGGCCTGTGGTGCACCAGAATTCAGTTTAGTTTTAGAATAACAAACCATGTTACTGTTTCGCTGCATACTTTAAAATTAACTCTATCGCTCTAACTCTATCACCTTATTTAAAACTCCGCGATACAAAATTGAATATTTTTATTTCAATATATTTTCCTGTTGCCTAAACTATTCATTTACGCATCGCCAAACTAGCAGTCGAATGGTTAGCGCTCTGGGACTCTGTTAGTTTGAAACCCACTTCTAACGAGGATGTTTCTTGTGCTCTAAATCCGCTATGAATCTAATTAACGGACTAATTAGCCTTCATGTGCAAAATATGATCATGGAGTGATAAACTAACCATTAATATATTTCCTATCTATTTTAATTACTGATCTCTTTAAACCACTGTGTGAAATTCTTATTGAATTCTTTACAAATTGGGTATTTATTCCGAACGAAATCTTCTTATCATTTTGTGTAGCTAGAAATCACACGTTGGTATTAAGTGTTATTTGCTTTGAATGATAAGCTTACATTTTCTATCGGGAACCCACAACAATTGCCAAAATCTTAATAATATTACTGGGGCAACCAGATAACTTCTTCGATTGTCGCGCAATTCTATTTCAGTAAAAAGGGGTGGACCAAAGAATAAACTCAGATAACATAGTTCCTTGATTCATTGTTTTCAGCCCAACTTTGGGACTTTGACGTAGGTTAATGTATTGCGTCAGTATTGACGAACTTTGCATCCTTATTCTTATCGAAAACGGTAATGAGGCAAATTTATGTCGGTGCCACATGAGAATTAACAAATTATAATTTATTTATTGCTTGCATAAACAATCAAATATTAATATTTAATGTGCTTCACATGCCACATGAAATAAATTTATCTTTATTTAATGATTAATAAGTATTTATTTTTGAATAGTGGTTTCAAGAGAGACAAATCTCCAATAATATATAAAATAACCCATCCCACTAAGATATTGACCGACATTTTCTTTCCAACTGCTCAGTGCAGATCTCATCCCACTGACAAATTGACTTGTTTTTGATGGGTGGACAAAATTTTTATATTCAACATTATGGGTGAAAACGATTATTTGTTTCACTCACAGACCAATTAGAAGTAAAATAAAATAACTTAGACCTGATCTCAACTGTAACGAAAGAAACAATCACTTTATGGTTATAATATATTCACATATATAATTATTTCATTTCATTTTATTTTTATATGCAGTTTTTTTTTTCTTTCGTATATATAATGTATCTTTTGCTATTTCTTCGCTATCACTCAGAATAGAAATTAATCTGAAAAATAGAAATATTTATTTCTATTTATTGAAATTTTTTAAGTGATTAGACTAACACAATTAACAACACCTCGTTTTATATTCACAGAAATAAAATTTTGTATAATGTTAAAACGTGTCGTGTTTACATCTATGCATTGTAATTGCTTAGGTTTTTGATGTTAAATCTATACTCTAAAGCTTATATGAGTATTTTCTAATTTATACATTTGAATTTTTAAAATTTTCATTTGAATTTCTCTGCCAAAACATTTTTTTTGAAATACACTCGCCGAATTTCTTACTCAGAATTTCAAATAACTTGGTAATAGTTTTTGTTTTTGGAATTTACAAGTTTGTATGATGCATAATGAGAATTTTTAAAAAATCTGAATTGTATGGACATTTTATGTTCTAAAAGTGTTGAATTAAATTTACTTAGCGTTAGCGATTTTCTGCGTTTACAACGAAACTCTTCGAGGCAGCTCCTGATTCTTTCATCTTAAACTTTCTTACAAAAAAACTGAGAAAAAAAAACTAATAATAGAAGTAGAGAAGTACTTATTACATTTCTAAGATATTAGATAGAAGGAAATTTCACGTAAATAGAAATTACCTAACGCTAACTAATGTGTTTCTAACAGACTCTCTTTTTTATGTGAAGTTTTTTTGAGTCTAAATGAGTTCTTCAACGTCCACAAACTACTGAAAAACTAATAAATAAAAGGAATCTATTACGTAATGCCCTTCTCAGTCACGCGCTTCAGTAACAGGATTATTTCAACAGATGGAGAAAGTTGAAAAGGAAAAAGAAGAGAAAAAGACCTGTTCTCTTGATCTTTCCTTCAAGGTCAAGGTAACCCTTTCCTTTCACCCTCAACAGCGTGTTAATTGCCGATTAATTTCGTTTATTTGTTAGTGAACGATGCATACAATTAATAGGTTTTTCACTTTTAAATAACTAATTAATTTTTGACTTCACTGTCATTGCTTATGTTGTTTAAGAGAAAAATATATTTTAACAAATCTTGTTAGAAAACTTAATATTAGTTTGGGGAAAAACAAATCCATTATTTTTACGTGAACTTCATGTAACTTCTTTTGGATTCACTTTGTAAAAAGGTTTAAAACAGCTTTCATGTAGATTTTTAGGTCTTGCGCGTTACGACTGCTGACATGCGGTTAACTTCGATCATTTTTGATATTTTATAGACATTCTCGACGATGTTGTATCCACATGCGAGGTGCATCTCCAACATCAAAAATACCCGAACGGAATCGACGAAACAAAAATTGTACGTAACTGGTTGTTACAGTCTTATATAGGACGATAAAACCTTTCACAATTTTAGCCACCCGGCTATCTTTTTCGCCGTTACAAGAGAAAAATGTATCGAATTTTCTGTTTGTTGTCTTCCAGTTTTAAAACCTTGTACTCGTAACTGAATGAATCAAACAAAAAACCGCAAGAGGATATTTTAGTGTCCAATGTCACCTTTCCAACGAGCATAAATCTGAAATTGTTTGATAGATACCTCACGAGATAGCGATCACTACAGTCGTTTACCGAAAAAATAATGGATTACTTTTTCCCCAATCTAATATTTGTCGTAGAATGTTCCATTATTACCAGTTATTCTCATCTACTTTGCAGCGGCCCTTTTGGTGCCGCCTAATTCTTAAAGTGTGCCGCTAAATTTTAGGATTGTAAATTTATAGTAAAAATTGTGTTTATTATTATTATTATGAGTAAAGTTTATTTAAATAGAAGTATATAAGTAATAAAGTACACTGCAAAAGAAAAATTGTTTTTACAGTTAACTTTTTATCATCGATAACTGTGACCTCTTTTATAACATGAAATATTTGCCCTACATGAAAAAATTCCAACTGTCCCAGTACTTACAATTACAATTTTCTACATTTTATTTGTGTGAATTCAGATTTTTATTATTAACCAATATAAAGAAGGGAAAAGATGGAGAATGTTAAATACATTAGGCAGTCCGGAAAGTTCGTGCCGATATTTTAGGACAATCAAAACGCAGTTTATTGATATATATTTATTAAATTATATAGGTACCATTCTGCTCCACAACCTTTCTCCATCTTTAGCGTAGCTTGAAAACTCTGTCCTTTCAGAACTTCTCAGATTTCTCGGCAAAAAATGTGTCCAAATGGTTTTTGATATCAACCAAAGAGTCAAAATTTTTCCCATTAAGGGAAATCCTTCATCCAGCATCTTATTTGCCGCTTGTGTGGCATTTTTGCCTTTTTGGAAAAAGAAAAGCATTAAATGTGTATAATTCACTTTATTTGCCACCCTATTCTAAGGCGTACAAAATTGTTAAACATTAACGAATCGTAACCAAACTTTTTTCTAAATACGGCTGAAGCTATTTCTTTTAGAATATGTATACATGTCATTTGTTTTCAATAATTGTGATATATTCAGTCAGGTTTCTCGTGCTACCTACCGAAAATCGGCTCGAACTTTCCGGAAAACCTAATAGAAAGCGATATGAGAATAGCATTGTCAGTTTAACCACCAAATATAAGTGAAATTATCAAAAAATATCAAGATCAAATTTCTCTTTAATAAGTATCCTTATTATTATAATGTATTTATAACCTTAATAAACGTACTGTTGTTTTAGTAGTACACATTATTTTTTTATTTTACATTCAAAATTATTATCATAGACTATTTTACACAGTGCATTATGGTTAAGTAAACAACTTCTAAACTTATTTATATCTTTGTGTGATGCTACATTTTGAAATCGTTAAAAATGTGCTGCGACAAAAAAGGGTTGAGAATTACTGTTCTAAGTGATTGTCAACAATGTAATATCCATTGTCGACCTAAGATATTAAGAGAATATACAAAATAGCACATTTTAACTTTCTATAAATCAGCTTTCAGTTACAATCACCAGCCAACTTCAGCTACTGAACGAGGTTTGATTATCGTCAGTCTCAGGTACCTCGGCAAAACTGCCTGCCGGCATCTATTTCCCATTTCTATTTTTCTGTAGAAAAGAATCAAAAGCACTTGACTCTTCTCTAGAGAAAAATAAGAGATTCTTAGAAAAAATAAGATAGATAATTCAAAAACACTTGAAGAATCAAAAGCACACAACTATCAGTATTGTTATCGAATTTTAGATTGTAAATAGTTTTTATACAAATCAAATCCATTCTTCCA
>JAPDSC010128171.1:0-11175 GCA_026290005.1 Latrodectus geometricus
TATCAAGCATTTTATTAACCAATAACTATTTCAAAATAATAACTTTTCAATCGAAGCAATACCTACATGGCTCTTTTCTCGGTGACCATTTTCTTTCATCAGCAGAATGTTTAAATATCCTTATTGAATGAAATGGCGGCAGTCGTGTTTCCCACACTTCTGTTAGTGTAAAATATAATGTGGATGAAATAAATTAAAGTTTTGATTATCAGCCTGGAAATGAAATTAAAGTTAATAAAAGTAAATGAATAGCATTTGTTTATGGAGGGCGCTGCATTCAAATTATTTTATTTGCAAATGATCCTTGGATCGAACATGAATTTTCGTTACAATAGAGCTTTGACACAAAAGAAAGATTTTCATTGTGAGATAAAGGATTTACAATGTTTTAAATATTTTATTTATATGATTATATTTTGTTTTGCAAATCACTCTTTCAGAAGAAAGTTTTCTTTAGAACCATTTAAGGTAATCTTTTTGATGAAAATAGTGAATTAAAATAAAATTCCCTTATTTTAGTTTAACTAGCAAAAAGAAATATTTTTTTATTTCTCATTCTCATGCTTTCTAAAAAATCGAGCTGAAAATACAAATTAATTTAAACAACAAAACATTGTAAATAGGTAAGGAATACTTAATATTAGATAGTTCTTTCTCATTTACAGTAATTTCCTATTCTAGACAATTTAGAAAATTATTTAATTTTGTCTTGTATAACTAATAACTAAAATTTCTTTCTGTAATTCCTCTTGAAATATAGCAAAACTTAAAAATTAACTACTTCCTGAAAAATTCTAAGAATATTTTGCAAAAGAATAAACTGTTTATAACTAACGTAAATGCTGTGAAAATATTTATTTAATGAAGAGCGCAAAATACCTAGTTCCATGATGTTGAAAAATAAAACATATTCTGTGTCATAAAATCAAAAAAATTTATCAAATTATTAAGCAACATGTCCTTAAACAAGAGCACATGTTGTAAAAATATTGAAATATTGATAGGGACTGTTTTTGTCAAAGGTGTCAGTAAGTCCAATATACTTTATCAAATAAAATTAGTATCATTATGTATTCGAAACGACAGTTGTTATTCTCAATCCCTTTCGATTTTGATAGAAATAAGGCAATCATTTCTTTCTGATATTTACTTCCTCAAAAATTTTACGCAATAACTTATTTGATAAAAATTTTATATTATGAGATTTAATTTGTACGAAAATGTATTGCTCTGTAAGAAAGTATAAATGGATATAATTGCTGTGGGGAAAAAAGCAGTTAAAAAATTTTGAAAAATGATATTATATTTTACAAACTGAAATAAGACTAGTAAGTTTATATTGTGAGAAATGAATGCTACGTAAGAAAAATGTAGTAATTTGAATAGTGATTTTGCTTCTTCTATTTGAACGAAAAAATTGATGTAGTAGAAAAATGAAGCTAAATTTTTGAAAAAGCATTATGTAGGTTATTTAAAAATAGACCATCTATTTATATTTCATTAAATAATGTTGAGAATTATAATCATTCTATTTATTAACGTAATAATACTGATAAATATTTTTTATTTACTAATAAATATTTTTAAACTCTTTTTGGAAATCAAAAAAATATATATTGAGGAAATAAAAGTTTAAGAATGAATACTCCTACATTAAATATTTTTTTGTTAAAATTTTTGAAGAAAATTGTCCGCACATTTATGTATATTTTCTTGACACAAAATAAAATAAATAAAATCAGATTATATATATATTTCACCTTATTTTTTAAATAATTTAAATGCTACACTAAATTAGTGGTGTAGAATGCAATTCAAAATTTTAATGTGAAAATAATATGAAAGGATGACAAGAAATTTACTTAAGAAATAATCATCTTTATTTCCGAGTGCAACTTATGTATGATATATTTTTCTGAATTATTTTCTGTACATTTGCCTTTAGAAACTCAAACGTGCCAAATAATAAAGTTCCTGCAACTCAACAAATTATATAAAACAATTTTTAAGGTACAATGAAATTTAACTTGTTGGTACACTAATTAGAATATAAGGATTCCTTATGGCTGGGTCATTTTTACTTATATAATTTCGCTTAATTAAAAATACTCAGTCTCTTAAAAATCAGTGGCAAACATTTTATTTGTTGCCGAAGACCTATTTGTGTAATATTAATCAGTATTTTTATTAATGTAATCAAAATCATTGTCAGGAGCTAATTATTTAATTGAGAGACGTGGATTTCTGAAATGGTAAAACAAAGTGCATTTTATTTTTGTGGAGAATATTCTGGAATCGATTTATCGTACGATACAATTGTAATAACATTTTAAATTGAAATGTAAAATTAAACGGTATAGACTAACAAAATTTCAAAAAGTATCTTAAAATGAGAACAAAAAAACACCTGTCGAAAAAGGAGGTTATGTGAATATTTAAACAGAATAGCACGCTTTTAATTCCCATTATAATTTACTTGTATAATAAAAAGGTTACATAGCATAATTGCTGGTCTTTTAAAAGTTAAAAAAATGTATAAAATGTAGAGTGCTTAGGAAATGTACCAATGAAACATTATCATAATGAAATGTATTTCCATTTTAGAACACGAAAAATTATTATTCAAGGCATTTGAAAATATTTCTTCATAGAGATTGTAAAATATTTCCAAGGATAACTCTATTCAATAATTTTTTTTATTCACTGGCTTTTTACATAAGATTTGTTGTTTGAAATAGCAATTGCTTTTATAAATGATAAAATGTACGAGGTCAATTTGAAAACTTTCGGATATAGTCCAATTGCGAAGTTCTATTGCTTATCTCACTATGAAGTTAAATTCATTAGATATGAATAAGACTCAAGTAAACCGGAAAAATTGCAATTCACGAAAATAATAGTTAAGATTTTCTGGAATATCTCAAATCGGAAAATATAAGTAAAAAATATTTAATACCAAGTAGAACTCTCAAAATATTTGTTTCGTTTTTAATTAAATTTAAATCTGACAACTTTCAGTTGGGTAGTTATTTAACTTCGACTCTCTGGTGAAAAATCACCGAAAATTACGAACCGTCGCCAACTACAAGATCTGGAGGAGACTCAGAAAGAAATGTCAATTTAATGAATACTTTCGAATTTAATTAAGCGCTTATGTCATTGTTCCTTAGATGTTAATATTTTATTTCGTACGCTCTAATTAAGCCAAGTGTAATATTATGACACCACAAGCCACCGACAACATTAGCATAGCAAAAACTGTAAAAGTTTAAGTGAACGCAACGATGATCTTATAATAGGTGATGATCTTCCGTCCACTTATGCGGAACAAGTGCACATCAATTACTGATATTTCATAACTAGAAACTTGAAATTAAAAATGGTCACCGAGTGAAGCATATTATTAAGATATGAATGTTTGGCGTAACTTCTTGAAAAGTGTTTAACAATTACAAGTTTTGAGCTTATCTATGCAATACCATTGCTGTTAGACCGAAATACGATTTTGTTTTAGATTTTATGTACAAAAAATATATTGATTCAATGTGTTTCGAAAAGAACTCTAAGGTTTTCGATATAAAAAAATTAATGGTCACAAGCTGTTTTTCAGTTCTATTACAAATTGTCGTTTCTATAATTTCAAAAGACAGGGAGATAAAATATGTCAGAGACAAAACTCATCATTTACAAGTTCCATTTGCGACGGATTTTCGACTTTGGAACAATGGCTCTCTCGCTAACAGATGCTTTTAGGAGAAGAGCCTTGCTCCTAGTCAAAATACCCGTCTCAAATGGAGCTTCAAATGACGGTTTTGAATCTGATTCACTGAACGATGTCTCCCAGTCCATGGGTTCCTCCTCATCAAGGGGGACGGAACCCATTGACAAAAAGACATTCACTTCAGTGAATATATCAGGACATGGCTCCCAGTCCATCGGCTCAATGGCGTCAAGATTGGGAACATGTTCTGACATCGCGAACATTAGGCTTAGCGAAGGTACAAGATATTAAACAAATAAATCCCAAAACTTTTAAAAATATGTTTAATTCAATTTCATTTCTGGAGATATAAATACAATTTTCAAATTAATATAAAAATATACAGACTTATTCGCTTTATTCACTAAAAATCAAATCAGTATTTTCAATGTATACAAACACAGAATTTCACTCAAAGCTTTTAAATGGCGTCTGAGTTAACTCTCACAAATTGCAAGTCAGGCAGAAAGAAGTGGTCAATTGAATTAGCACTCCACGCTCAGTTTCACTGTATGAAAGAGTATGGTTGTAAAGAAACATAGATTTATATGAGAATATAGATTATTAATAACAGAGATTTATATGAGAATAAATGCTAAATAATAATTAAAAGTTTACGGATATATTCAGTTGTATTTACCTTTTTTTACATTTAAAAATTTAAATTACCCATTATTAAACGTTTTTGCTCAAATAAACATGTTATTTATTTAAACCCGTTCAATATAAATGATTTCCATTTTAACCTGGTTTTAATCATGATTTACTTAGCAAGTATGGTTTAAAATTATTTGTAACTGTTTTAAATGAGAACTAACATATTCACAAAATAAAAAAGGGAAATGCAGTAAATTAGTTAATATAATTTTATTAATGGAACAACAAAATGAGGCTGTTGTCCGAGCTAGAACGACTAATTACTGTCAAACTGCAGTCAGTTAAAGGCATCGTAGACAACATAACAGAGTAGAATTATTTTAGATTAGAACAATTTCTCGGAAAAACTTTTCATAGACATTTAAAAACTTCTTTGACTTCTTAAAGAGAATTTGTAATTTCTGTTAGTCGCAGAAGATCTTTTTTTTTTCAAATGACAGCTTTAAATAATTTTCAACTAATCAAGAAAAATGACACTATGAAACAGTTATGTTTTCCACTCGTGACTTATTATCTTCTAAGTATAGTAAGTCATAAAAACCCAAAAAGAATATCCTGATTTGAAATACATCAAATTTGTTTCTTGTCAATATTGAGTCGAAAGTTATTGAATTATAATTTCAATATTAAAATAAATTTCCCAATATGTATCAAATATCTTAAAAATTAAATTCTTACAATTCATACAATTATTTGGAATTACAAAATAATAATTAGTTCAGTAAAGATAAAATAAAGCCTAAAAAATGTAATTTCATAGATTAAAATTGTGGCCTTTACTAGAATTGTCAATTATACAATGTCAAGCATTTCTGGACCCTTCTTCTTAATCAATCTCTCTTCATAAGGGATAGCAATTATTGCGTTATAAATATCTAGAAAAAAAATCATTATAAATCAACATAGCGGCTCATAGACAGAATAATTTTAGACACAAATCATCAGCTGGTTACGTAGCAAAAAAATTAAATTAATTTCAAAATTATTTATGTCTTTGTTTCATAAAATTCATACGCAAAGGAATAATCAATTTCCTGCTTTTTAACTGCTGTCACTATCGAACTAGGGAAAATAATTTCACCTTACCAAATTGATCATAGATTCAGAAAACCAAAAATTATTATGGATTGTAGGAAAAGCAGATATTTTCTATAGACTTAAAACAAATTTCCTTTAAGGTTGTATATCATTTAGTAAAATATCATAAGGTTTCATTTAAGTTTTTGGAAATGGAGAGAACATGAAAACTGAATAAAAATATTTACAAATTTTTTCTAATATTTTTAATATTTTAATAATTTCTAAATATTTTTCACAGCAGCGAGTCGACACTCTTCTCTAAAATCTACTAGCAAAGAACTCATAAAATCAATTGAAGATTTCATCAACCATCATTTTTCTAAGAAATAGTTGCCAGTTTTTATGAGTTTATTTCGAAATCAAAACTTGATTTGAGAAAGAATGCTACATTCAAAATCAACGTAGGTAATAGACAGGTATAATATTAAATATTTCAGCGTGTTCAGTTTTTTGATGTCATCTTGCATGAATGTTTTCCTAGTACATATATACGATTTGATTTTGACATATTTACGTGTCACTAGAAAGACAATTTTCAAGCACGCATCTGGTTGGTGCATGTGCATGCGGAAAGTAAAAACGCAACATTGATCTCCTATTTCAGTTATTGTCCTAGCATCAAAATTCATTCAGCAGGATTGAATCAAGTTACATTGAGCTAGTTACAGTTCGAACATGAGAGTACCGTGGATTGTATGATTGTATCATCTCTCTGCTCAATTTTAATCATTTTTCTCTCTTTTCCAATTCTAATGAATCAGTTATTATATATATATTTTTGAAGCTGTCAAATATAAATCAAATTTTTACCATTTTTTTTTTGCTGTAATAATTGAATTAATTCTTTCCTTTAAAGCCTGAGTCAAAGTGGCAGTTTTGAATAGTAATGAATATTTCAGTTCATTGAATGTTGGGAGAAAAACATAGTTCTAAAAGCGGGAAGAATTTTCACAGATGATGACCCATACTGACGTGCTCAAGGGACATTTTCTTACATGTGACTAACGATTTTATTTTAAAATATTTGATCGATTATTTAAACTAGTAGTCTTTTTAAGAACATTTGCTAGTAAACAGCCATGGTGTAAAAAGGGTTAATTTCAAACAAAAAATATTTCTAATGTGGTTATCTAGTTTTTGACAAAGGTTTGGTGTCGCCCTCTACTGACAGCATTTAAAAACATTTGCAATTGTTAGAAATATAACATTCATTTAAATTATTAAGGAAACTGCTTTTATTAAAACATTAGAATTATGAATATCGAAATTATGTAGCATCGGAATATTTCAACAGCGCATTGGAAATCAAGGATTTATGTTTTTAACATATCAAAAAGAGAAAATTGTGCGATTAAAATATATTATATAATCATGACAATACTTTAATTTTATTCATTTTGATATAGAGACGAATATGAAAAATTATTTAATTATATATTAAATCTATTGATTTATTTTCTTAGACCATAGCAATTTCTTTCTTCTTTTCCAAAAATTTCAAAAACTCTGAAATAAAGAGTGAGAAACTAAAAGTGTTAATCTTATTAAACTTAATTATTTTTAGAGGACATAAATTAAGGAAAAAATGAAAATTTCTTTTTTAATTTAATGATTATTGAATATAGATTTTTAAAAATTTTAGTATCATATATAATAAACTTTATTTCCTTATTTCCCGTAATATAGCCTTTTAAATATTCATGATTCACAGAATACTATAGAATTATTAACGTGATGCAATTTTAATAATGTTTGCATGTATCATAAGTTAAATAATTTCACTTCATTAATTTTATGTCCTTATATTTACTTCTACAGGTATGATTAATTATGCAAAAAAGTTATGCAATACGTATCTCTCAAATAATTAGTCTCATAAAACAAATTTTAGATTTTATATGATTTAGGGAAATGTAAATAATAAGAGCTGAAAAATATTAATTATTTTTAAACGTTAAGAACAGTAAATCTATTGAATGCTTTATCACTATGAGTTAACTTACGAATATAAATTTATATTCAAGTTTGAGTTAAACAAGCTAAAAAAAGTGATTCCTTTTCCACATCACCCAAGAGGTAGGAATCCAGATGCGTTTTTTTATAGTGGTTTTGCCAATGAGCCCTAAGTTCACTTTTACACACAAAAACAGTATTTTTTTCCCCATTATATTTAAAGATGATTAGAAGTATTGACATCTGCTTGTCGTTTTCCAATGGCACTATATATGTTATTTATTCTGTCTCATAATTGAATCCATGGTTATATTCATACATTTGAGCATCCTTTGACTGATATATGTATATTAATTTTTACGAGATAACTAATTGATGATATTAGTTTTACAGAACAAATGCTTCAGATCTTTTTTATGTGGAAGGGTCCATTTCCATCATATACCATAAATATATTTTTTGTCCCCTACGAGGAAATGTTACCATCTTCTCCACTTCATAGAAGTCGTCTTTAATGATTGTCAAATTCTCCATCTAGAATACATGATAATAATCTTCATCCCATCAAAATAATTATAATTTGACTCCAGTAATTATAAATAGATAGTCACTACCACTGATAAATGAATGGTATAAAGTCGTCATTAGCCAGTGATAAGTAGTAAAAAGTCGTCTCCAGTGATTGATAGATATAAGTCAACGCCAGTGATTAATAGTAAAAATCGTCTCCAGTGATTAATGGAAAAAGTCGTCACCAGTAATTAGTAATGGAATATGCCGTCACCCGTGATTTTTATTAATAAGTCGTCATCAGTGATTAATGGCAGAATGTCGCTGCCATATAAAAAGTTATCTCCCTGTTAACATAGTTTTATTTTTTCTTGCAAATGTTTTACCCATATTCTTGTAGAAAGAGCACCGCTTTGATCTTTTGAATATTATTATAAGGATTGATGGTTTTTACAGAAATAAATATTTTTTCTCACAGCATTTAAGAGCTAGGTACTAATTGGCGCAAGAAATTATTACTTTCTGATATATCAAGCATTTTATTAACCAATAACTATTTCAAAATAATAACTTTTCAATCGAAGCAATACCTACATGGCTCTTTTCTCGGTGACCATTTTCTTTCATCAGCAGAATGTTTAAATATCCTTATTGAATGAAATGGCGGCAGTCGTGTTTCCCACACTTCTGTTAGTGTAAAATATAATGTGGATGAAATAAATTAAAGTTTTGATTATCAGCCTGGAAATGAAATTAAAGTTAATAAAAGTAAATGAATAGCATTTGTTTATGGAGGGCGCTGCATTCAAATTATTTTATTTGCAAATGATCCTTGGATCGAACATGAATTTTCGTTACAATAGAGCTTTGACACAAAAGAAAGATTTTCATTGTGAGATAAAGGATTTACAATGTTTTAAATATTTTATTTATATGATTATATTTTGTTTTGCAAATCACTCTTTCAGAAGAAAGTTTTCTTTAGAACCATTTAAGGTAATCTTTTTGATGAAAATAGTGAATTAAAATAAAATTCCCTTATTTTAGTTTAACTAGCAAAAAGAAATATTTTTTTATTTCTCATTCTCATGCTTTCTAAAAAATCGAGCTGAAAATACAAATTAATTTAAACAACAAAACATTGTAAATAGGTAAGGAATACTTAATATTAGATAGTTCTTTCTCATTTACAGTAATTTCCTATTCTAGACAATTTAGAAAATTATTTAATTTTGTCTTGTATAACTAATAACTAAAATTTCTTTCTGTAATTCCTCTTGAAATATAGCAAAACTTAAAAATTAACTACTTCCTGAAAAATTCTAAGAATATTTTGCAAAAGAATAAACTGTTTATAACTAACGTAAATGCTGTGAAAATATTTATTTAATGAAGAGCGCAAAATACCTAGTTCCATGATGTTGAAAAATAAAACATATTCTGTGTCATAAAATCAAAAAAATTTATCAAATTATTAAGCAACATGTCCTTAAACAAGAGCACATGTTGTAAAAATATTGAAATATTGATAGGGACTGTTTTTGTCAAAGGTGTCAGTAAGTCCAATATACTTTATCAAATAAAATTAGTATCATTATGTATTCGAAACGACAGTTGTTATTCTCAATCCCTTTCGATTTTGATAGAAATAAGGCAATCATTTCTTTCTGATATTTACTTCCTCAAAAATTTTACGCAATAACTTATTTGATAAAAATTTTATATTATGAGATTTAATTTGTACGAAAATGTATTGCTCTGTAAGAAAGTATAAATGGATATAATTGCTGTGGGGAAAAAAGCAGTTAAAAAATTTTGAAAAATGATATTATATTTTACAAACTGAAATAAGACTAGTAAGTTTATATTGTGAGAAATGAATGCTACGTAAGAAAAATGTAGTAATTTGAATAGTGATTTTGCTTCTTCTATTTGAACGAAAAAATTGATGTAGTAGAAAAATGAAGCTAAATTTTTGAAAAAGCATTATGTAGGTTATTTAAAAATAGACCATCTATTTATATTTCATTAAATAATGTTGAGAATTATAATCATTCTATTTATTAACGTAATAATACTGATAAATATTTTTTATTTACTAATAAATATTTTTAAACTCTTTTTGGAAATCAAAAAAATATATATTGAGGAAATAAAAGTTTAAGAATGAATACTCCTACATTAAATATTTTTTTGTTAAAATTTTTGAAGAAAATTGTCCGCACATTTATGTATATTTTCTTGACACAAAATAAAATAAATAAAATCAGATTATATATATATTTCACCTTATTTTTTAAATAATTTAAATGCTACACTAAATTAGTGGTGTAGAATGCAATTCAAAATTTTAATGTGAAAATAATATGAAAGGATGACAAGAAATTTACTTAAGAAATAATCATCTTTATTTCCGAGTGCAACTTATGTATGATATATTTTTCTGAATTATTTTCTGTACATTTGCCTTTAGAAACTCAAACGTGCCAAATAATAAAGTTCCTGCAACTCAACAAATTATATAAAACAATTTTTAAGGTACAATGAAATTTAACTTGTTGGTACACTAATTAGAATATAAGGATTCCTTATGGCTGGGTCATTTTTACTTATATAATTTCGCTTAATTAAAAATACTCAGTCTCTTAAAAATCAGTGGCAAACATTTTATTTGTTGCCGAAGACCTATTTGTGTAATATTAATCAGTATTTTTATTAATGTAATCAAAATCATTGTCAGGAGCTAATTATTTAATTGAGAGACGTGGATTTCTGAAATGGTAAAACAAAGTGCATTTTATTTTTGTGGAGAATATTCTGGAATCGATTTATCGTACGATACAATTGTAATAACATTTTAAATTGAAATGTAAAATTAAACGGTATAGACTAACAAAATTTCAAAAAGTATCTTAAAATGAGAACAAAAAAACACCTGTCGAAAAAGGAGGTTATGTGAATATTTAAACAGAATAGCACGCTTTTAATTCCCATTATAATTTACTTGTATAATAAAAAGGTTACATAGCATAATTGCTGGTCTTTTAAAAGTTAAAAAAATGTATAAAATGTAGAGTGCTTAGGAAATGTACCAATGAAACATTATCATAATGAAATGTATTTCCATTTTAGAACACGAAAAATTATTATTCAAGGCATTTGAAAATATTTCTTCATAGAGATTGTAAAATATTTCCAAGGATAACTCTATTCAA
>JAPDSC010128172.1:9467-20364 GCA_026290005.1 Latrodectus geometricus
AAAAAAAAAAAAAAAAAAAAAAAAAAAAAAAAAAAAAAAAAGAGTTAAATTTAATACTGAAACACAATCATGTGTGTGTGCATAGTATTGTCATGCACATAACATAATCATGTATAGTATAAAAATAGATATAGATTGCTCTATAATATTAAAATAGTAACATTGTATTAAACACACTTGTTGAATTAAAAAAAAAATATCAAGGGGTGAATTTAACAAAGGAATAATTAATTTACTTTCTTTTCAGAATATTTTTTTTCCAACAAATTTAAACATGTGTATACTGATATTATAAGGGTATGAGTAGATCAGTCCTATTTGTAAATGGACCAAGAAAGATGTAAATTTTTTATAATTTTCAATTATTTAAATCTAATTAAACTTTTTGTAGAAGCAACAATCAGCTATCTGGAAAAATGATAGCTATGCTAGTATTTGGCACCTTTATAACAAATTTTTCCAAACTTTTAACTAATAAATCAAACAAAATGAAAATTACTTTTATACACTTTCACTTTTTAGCTCATAATTCATTTCTAATTTCGCATTTTAAGTATTCGTAATGTTATTCATATAGGTATTAGTAACAATATGTTGAAATTAAAGTGTTAATTTTTATAAAATTTTGTTTTTTTAACAAATTACAAGAATTATTGGATAAGATTCATTAAAAACACATAATAAATTTTTTTAAAAATTTACTTTTTTTTTTTTTTTTTTTTTTTTTTTTTTTTTTTAACTTATACAGATATGAATGTATAAACATCATTTGAATGATTTTTTTTAATTCTTTCATTTTTTCAAAATGGCTAATTTTTAATAACAGTTAAAATCGTTTAACAATTTTATCTTATCTAGTGTCTAATTTTATTGTAAATTTTTCAAAATTCACTAATTAATTTGTAAATTGATAGAAAATGTCTTTTCATGCAGTATTCTACCATCTCTTCATTTTTATAATATAGATGATAAATAAATTCTGTATTAATCCCACTAAATTAAACAGTAAGATTCATAAATACACAATAATATGTATACAAAATATATAAACAAAATTATTGTTATATCAATTCACATCTTGATCTATATTCAATTTTAGCTTTTTAATATTTTAATTTTCTTTTCCACCACACTGAAAAAGTTGGGCTTCAAATTCTTAATTTTTTTCCACCTTTCAAGTATTAGATTTTATTATTATAAATTATTTTTTCTAATATCTCTTCAAATTATTTAACATCATTTTAAACATGATAAATATTTTTTTCATGTTTAATATTAGGAAATAATAATTAGTTATAGTTTTCAAAAGAAATTTAAAACTATGTATCTGTTCTCTTCACATATATTTTTAATTAAAATTATGATTTGAATTAATGTGTTCAAATGTACTTAAATTTAAATGTTTAAGGAAAAGATTATCTTTAATACGGTTAATTGATTTTTAATTACTAAAAATTTATGTATTTACATTAATTTTTTTATTGTAGTACTTTTAACTACTCAGTGCCCTTTCTTTCCTGGTTGGCATTTCTTGTTTTGGTAATGGCAACTATAGTTCTTTATTTCATTCCAGTTCGTTACCTCATCATGGGTTGGGGTAAGTTTTATATTAGTCTATTGAATTCATTATGCATATAATTGTAATTCTTCTCCTTAAAAATCGATTTTTTTTTTCCGAATAATTCAATATTGATAATGTATTATTGTAAATATTTTAAGATTAAATCATTAAAAAATATGGTTATTATATTGGTTTGTTCAATAAATAAATTAAATGAGAAAAAAGAGTTATTTTCATATTTGATAATTACCATCATACATAAATGATGGGTAACATTTTACCATTTTTATTTTCCATAATTTATTAAAAAGTGAAATTTTTATACAGATATGTAAGATTCTGATTACAAGAGAAAAAATTACAATCATTTCTGAATAATTATTATTTTTAATTATTATTATTATTGTGTAATATCCATTCAAACTTTAAAAGAAGCCTCAAAAATAATGTATTTCAAAACCGAGATACATTATCAAACTATGAAATGTAAAATATCTTCATCTTTAGCCAAGGCTTTTTACAAATAAAACCATAATTCATTTTTGGGTAAAATTAAAAAAAATTATTACACTTATGATAAGCATGAGAAAACTATTATAATTTAGTAATTTCTTCAAGCTTTGCTATTGCTAAACTGTTTGAAAATTACATTAAAAAGTTAAAAAATTATTTTTTCTCATATTTTATAAAAGACCACACATGTCCTTCATTCATATTTTTCTAAAAAAAATGGAAATTAGAATTACTTCACAAATTATGCTATGATTCCAGAATGATGTTTGAAAAAAATAGGAAAATCTGAAAATAAAATGTCTACATAAATATGTCTAATTAATTTTATGGATTATATAAAATTAGAGCAATTGTGAGCATTATATATAATTATTACATATATTGTTTATAATTACAGAATTGCATAAAATTAAAAACCATTACATTTTTATTTGAAACATTGGTTTTCAATACTTTTCTCTATACTAGGAATCAACAAGTTCACTAAAAAACTAAGAAACCCACATGCAGTGCCTAACAATGAGCTTCTCGACTTTATATCGAGAGTTCCAGATGATGAGGAGAAGGTATGTTCAATTCTGTTCTGTTTTTCCATAATATGAAGAAAATTATTTATTATTTCTGAAATGAGAAACTTCATTTTTTTAAAAATCATAGTGAAAACATGATTTAATGTTTCATAATAATTATAGTGAAAGCATGAATATCAAAAGATAAATATTTAGATGGCCAACATAATTGTCATTATGTTGGCCATTTCAAACATTTATCTTTTGAATGCACTTGCAATGATTCATGATCAATAATCTTTATAGAAAAGAAAAGTTCATGTTGTTCTACAAGCTATTGACTTGATTAATAGTTTCTAAATTATATTTTAATATCATATTAGTGCAATTTTTATGAAAATATGTAATATTAATATCACACCATAGAAAAAAACCACTACATAGAATATAATATGAAAATATTTATAATAAAATATATAATTTATCGATATGTTTGAAGATATTGATGAAATATGTATTATATTAATGCTTTTAAATCTGTAACATATTTTCTTTTTCATAACAAAAAGATGAAACAAATTAACATCCTTATATTACTATATACAGTGAAAAAGCAATATTGAAAAAAAAAATTATGTTTTAAACCTGTTATTTTTAACTATAGAATTTCAAGTAAATTATTTATGTTTTGTACCCAAAACTAATTTATTATTTGAATTATATGTATATAAATGCCTTTTTTAGCTTAGGCTTCCATATAGACTGACTAAATGTAATATTTAATCCTAAAATTTTTCCTTTCTCTGCAGATGAAAAAGTTTTCTTTTCATAACGCTTTTAATACATTCCCTAGGCAATGTATAGAGAGTTGAAGCCAATGTTCGTGGACTTAACAGACAGTGAGAAGAAAAAGAAGAAGAAACGAAACTGAATTACGAAGGATGTGAATTCATTACAAAAGAAATCGAAACCAGTGGGCCTTCTGCAAACAAACGAATTGCCAAAGGAATCTCTACATCTGCAGTACTGTGATGAAAAGATAATTATCATAGGCGTCATGAAAAAACTTTCACTTGCCATTTATCAAAGTCATTGTTTGTTGCTCTTTAGCAATTTCTCTAATGTTGTTGTTTTGTTTGCTCATTGGTGTCTCATATCTATAATATTTTAACTATGATATTCTAGTCAATTGTTGAGCTCTTTATATCTAGTCACTTATGTAGCTTACAAAAGTTGACTAGCTTATACTATTTTTGTACGATATGTCGTCCTCTTCATTAATGAGAATTCTTGATGAAGTTCCAGTCTTCATCAAAAGAGGGTGCACATGAAATTCCACTCTTCAATTAGCTTTATCTGACTGTCTCTAAGTGAAACAGTCTACATAGCACTAAATATCCAGTTGTTGTGGACAAGATTTTTTATTGTTGTATAAAAAAATTTTCTTTGTCCCACTTTGATTTTGTTGTCTAAATGATTTTGGAACATTTCCAATTTATGGTATCATATTAGTTATTTCTGATGACTGTTTTAATTTCATCTTAATTATTTTCATTGTAATTTTATAATCTTAATTGTGATATTGTATTCTCTATTACCACATCAGATTACAAATATTGGAAATTTGGTGACTAAGCAAGAACTCCACGTTTATATAAAAGTATGTGGAATACACTTTCCCAAAGGATTTTCGCCAATCCTAAAAGTATGCTGATAAAATATGGATTTCAGATTTCTTGTTAAACTTAGAAAAGTAGGAATTGTTATTATTTTTAATGAAATGTATTGACTTAAATATTTTTATCTTACCCCCAGCAGCAAACATTTTTAGGCATTTACTGACTCAATTCTGTAAATCTTTGCTTATCCTTAAAAAAAAAATCAGCCTTGTATTCTCACAAAAATTGTTTCAAGGATTAAAATATAGCAACATGAAGTTGACATAGATAAAAGAAATTAACTTATTTACTAAATTTCTTCTATGGTGCTATACTTAGGCCAGATTTCTCCTCCTAGAACTATATTTACATAATTTATAACATTTGTTGCAGTGAAACTGACATTTTTTTTAAAAAAGTTAACAACTGCATTTTCTGAAATATTCTATGCTTCTTTAATATATATACAAATATTTATTTAAAATGTATCTGAAATACATTAACAAATAAAAAAATATTATATAAAATATAAGGCTTATGTAATAAGTTCTAGTACTCCTTTAGGGGAAACTATTGTTAATGTATTTAACTGAACTATTTCTTTATATAGAAAGGAAGGCAGCAGCTCTTATAGTCTATTGCTTTCAGTATTTTGGTTATTTTAATGACATATAGTTCACAAGGATTAGAAATAAAAAAGAGGCAGGGAGCTGATTATTGGCACAAAATTTATACATTAAAACTATATACATTATTGGTACCTTTTACTATCTTATACCTTAAGCAAAATGCTGAAAAATTTAAATTGCATGCTATGCACAACTTTCTATAAATTATAACTGAAAATATTGTGAATAAGAATAATTTAAACAGAATTTTCAATTTTTCTTCTGTATACAGTAAATAATTCTGCACTTATATTTATAAGTTATGTAAAAAAAAATATTAAATTGTTATACTGTGTAATTTTTAAAACTCATTGACACCTTGCTTATGTATATAGTATTTCATGCATTTCTTTTGTCAACATATATCATAAAATTTGTCTAATTTTTAAAATCATTTGAGAAGAACTTTATAGCATGAGATAAAAATGTATTTTCTTTTTATCATCTCTTGTACTTTAGATATCATTAATCATATTTTTATTTAATTTTTTATCTTGAACAATTCATGTTTTGTGTATATCCCTCTTTCCATTTCCCTTTTTAAATATTTCTATTGAATTTTAAATATATTTTCATTTACATAAAATTTGTGTGTGGTTTCTTATTTTTACAAACAGCATTCTTAAAGTTTCAATTGATAAACTGCTTACATTCATGATCTAATTAGGTAATAATCTTTAATGAAGTTTATTTGTTCTCAAAAATGCATAAATAATGTCAAAGAAACACAATATTGAAATCTTATTGATGCATATTGCAAGATGGAACCAATTATTGAAAATACTTTTAACCTATCCTTCTTCTTAAAGGGAAAAAATTAACATTAAATTTTATACAACATAAAATTATGATTTGATGTAAACAAAATATAAGGAGCATTAATTAATGAGAACTATATACAAATGATAGTTAAAAATTGTAAAACTTGATAGTTAAAAAATATAATTTTCTGAAATGGCAAAATTTTTCAATATATGCAATTAAAACCTTAAGAAATCCTCACATTAGCAATTCATTTAATTTTTTTAAAAAATCACAAAATAGTTATATTAATCCGTTTATTGAAAATGTGTAAAGCTAAACAATTTTGCAGCATGTTGAACATCAGTGTTATAACATGGGCAGAAGAATACGATAAATGAGAATTAAAATGTGAGGTAATGTCAATAAAAATATTCCTATCAGTATTACAATAAAAACAAGTATTAGTATTCAAATGAGTATCAGTAATATATTAAAAATGAATACAGCTTTTATAGAATTTTTTTTTTTTATTTCTGACACTTTTAATTTGAATTCTCTCTCTTGATAGCTATTTTTAGAAATATACCTTTAACCCAATATAATAATTTTCATTTTTTCTTCTGCTCAATATGAATTTGAATCCAAAGTATATTAGACACTTGATAAATTCTCAAGAATATTTTGAATTGGTCAAATTATGATAAAAATAAATCAATGAAATTTTGTTACATTTTAGACAGCCATCAATACTATAATACAGCTTTAATCCTAGGGAAAATATAATTAAAAAATAAATGAAATGCAAATAAAATATTCTTATAAAAAATTAATAGCAAAATTTAATTTTGTCAGATTGTTCTAATTTGCATAAAAATTCCCCTTTTCATTTCAGTAAATGAACATTACTAAATTATAATTTTATTTTAGCACATTTTACACATCTTATTTACTTGTGTAAAAAATAAAGTTTTATTTTTATTTATAATTTTTTTTAATTCGATATTTTATCTAGCCTTACTTTATTTAACATTTTTTTATCATTTATTTCCGATAAAAAAATATCAAATATTATGTAGTCATTAATAACTCTTTTGTAAATGGGAAAGAGAATAGGAGCGAATTTTGTAAAACAAGAGATTTTCTTGTTTGTTTACAACAGATTTTGATTCAAATATGCTCTTCTGAAATTTTATGAATGATCTAGCTCATATCTTACAATATTAATAAGACAAAATTCGTAAATAAATTGTATTTTCAAAGAGTTTTCATACTTTTTTATCAAAAATAAGGACATAAAAATGTTTATTGAAGAGTGAGAACTTGGCATGATCACAAAATAATTTATTGTTTTGTTTAGTTAAAAAAAAAAAAAAAACTACACATTTTGAAGTTTTTGAATATTTTAAGTAGATTTAATGACAGGGCGTTCTATAGAAAGAAAGGTTCCAGATTCAGTTGAAGAAATTCATTACTGAACAATGGGAGATCAGTATTGCACTCCTGCTTGTCTGTAAAAGGAATTAATCATGTTTTTTTCCCCTCCCAGAATACAATATGTTATTGATATTAAAACATTACAGTATAACAGATATTAAAATAATCTTCAAGTATTAAGCTACCACTGTGTAGTGCTGAATAATTTAGCTGATTTTTAACTTTTTTAATAAAAAGATATTCAAAATATGTTCATATTTTCATAAATGATTCCAAACAATATTTTATGCTAAATATATGACTAATTAAATTCAATATAAATATTGCTAAATATTAGTAAAATGGGACCTATCATATGCAGACTGTTATACGAGCATAACTCAATTTTCAGATGAATTAATTCATAAGTTTCTGTAATATGTTATAAATTAAATTCATATGATGACGTCTCTTGGAGCAGGATAAAATATACATTAGCGTTGGTGAAAATATTTCCCAATGTTACATTTAACTACTCTAAAATGTTGAAGCATTTCTGCCAAAAATATTTTTTAAATAATAGCAGCTATAATCAAGTAATGCACATGAATACCTTGTAGGTATATGAAAGATTTACACAGAAAAACTGCACTTTTTTGTATTTAATTTCTTTTAATGATAAGAATTGAAAGCATAAATATTTTTCTTTTCTAGTAATCACTTCAATTTTTTTTCTTTTATTATAATTCAATGTTTTTACAAAACATTAAAATTCATTTTCTTAAGCCTAGTAATATTAACTTGGAAAGTTATGAATATTTGTAATCTAAACGATATGAAGCTATAGAATACACTGAAAGGTATTTTTCAGGAAATATTTCTGAAACTAGCAAACAATTAATACTCAAGCACTAGATTTTTCATTATGACAAGATTTTGCATTTTTAATTGAATATAAATTTTAAATGGTTAAAAATTAATAAAATGTGTTATTGTTTGAATAGATTAATAATTGTAAAAGGATAAATTTATAATATTTGTAATTTTTTCTTTATTTTTATAACTTTATTTGAAAAAAAAAAAAAAACCCACATGTTTTCAATTCTTATTTTAATAAAATGTAATATATTTTAATTAGAGTTTGGTTTTCAGTAAGTTAATAAAATCAAATTTATACAATTTCAGAATGTACATTGATAAAATTATTAGTATATAAGTTAATGAGAAAAATCTAAATAAAAAACTAAAGCAAACTATTTTTAAATAAAATTGAAATATTTTTTAAAATTAAGTTAATAAGTATTTAGTAAAATTAAGAACTATTTATATATATGTTTATCTCAATTTTGATGCAAAATATATGAAAAGGAACAGAAACATTTTTTGTCTTATTTGCATATAAATAACATCTCTTACCTGCATTAATAGCAAATAATATATTTGGTTGTAATTAAAGCTCACAGTGGCAAGTGAACACAATCTTACATACCTATTATTTGGATTTACACAGTATAACAAAATGTGTAGAAATACAGAAAATAATATAAAAATCTTTGTTTTAATGGAGAAAACTAAAATTTTCAATTTATCTTAAAATATAATTTCTAATGCACTTAAAATGAATCAAACAAAAGTTCCATCATATTAAGAAACAAGATACTAAGGTTGTGATGCTTATGCAACAAAACATTTCTGATTATGAATTAAATCCAAATATTGTATAATAACCATGCTCAGATGCCTATTACAATGAAAAGCAACTTACAGAAGCTAAAAATACAAATCAAATATTTTATGGCAAATTTAGTTGAATTTCCATTTTAAAGAAGAGACAATAATTTTTAAACCACTGATTTTTAATCTGGACATTTGAAATAAGAAATAACCACTAAATGGTAACTTATGGATAATTCTAGGTTACAAAAAAAAATTAAATGAGTTTAATGAAATTATCAAGGAATAATCAAACAGTGCCTGGTATTTGCGAATTTTACATGTAAGATTATACCCAAAATATGATTTGAGTTAATAATTAATTGCCAAGGAATGAACCAACAAATAATTTAAATGTTTTACATTTTATTTGAAAAACCTAGTTTTATTGCATATTATAATAATCCCTCCAGCTAAGTTTGAAAGTGGTTTTACAGTAAAACTTTATTATTATAAAATCAAGACATTTATAAGAGAAATGTAATCAAAAGCAAGATTTAAATAAATAAATAGATTGAATTTTTAAATTTTCATAGATAGCACTGTATTTGTTTTTTGCTCAATTTTGAGGGGTATGTGAATTAAGTTTTACCAACTATTTAATAATTTTAATCAATATAAACCTGCACCACCTTAAAAGAAAGCAATACTGCTGAAGAATTTAAATTTATTAAATGAGCATTTTTTTTATCAAGAATTGTATTCTATAGAAACAATAAAAAACCATATGGAATGATTTAAAAAAATAATAATAATGGCAGACACTGAGTGATTAACCTCTTCGCCACAACAAGGCCAGAAATTACTACTCATTTATCGTTACCCTATAGGCACCTGTGAACCTAGTCACAATGAATAGCATTACCCACATGAAACCACCACAAACCTGTTTATAGGGAGGGCACATTCATCCATCATCTTAGGAAAGGACAAGAAACACGGAAAGAAAGAGAAAGTACATTTATGCCCGAGCCAAGATTCGAACCCAGGTCCTCCCCATACGTAGTCAGTTATGCTGACCATTTGACAGAGTAAGCCCATATGGAATGAGAATCCATTTTTCATGCAGTAAGAAATATTTTATCCAGAAAAGTATTATAAATTATAGTGTTTCTTTCAATATTTAGATACTGATCTCGCTGTAAGATTTCATTGTTTCTAAATATTTTTTTACAGTACTTTCAAAATGGAACAATTGGTATCATAGCTGTCTAAAATATGTCTTTGTAAGGTTTTAAAGTTTTGTCAAAAGTTTAATAAACAATATTTATGAGCCTCTGAAAAGAAAATTATACACAATTTTTTAATGTTTGAAGAATTTATCAGGCTATCCATATAACTGGATAAAAGATAAGGATAATTTGCTCAATCTAGCATTAAGAGGAGAACAAGTTTGGGAAATGCCTAATTAAAAAATAACTATCTGGCAGACAAATCAATACTTATTTTTAACTTACATAAATCAGATAAGAAGATTCTGATTTATTTCTTGCAATTTTAAATACAAAATATAAAAATTGGTTTCAAAAATCACATACAAAGAAAAGTAAGAAAATTCATCTTATTTTATACTATCAAAATTAAAAAATCATGGCAAAATTTCAGAACTTGTTTTAAAATATAAATTAATTACATTAAAAATTTAAACAAAAAATATTACTATAATAAATTTAAAAAATGCAATTACCATGAATTAATAAAAAAACAAAATATTGTTAGTCCCCCCCCCCTACATTTTCAGAATTAAGGTGAATTTGTGCTTTATTCTATTATGATAAAAGAAATTAACTCCATTTCACTGAATAGAGTAGTTTACCACTTTTACTCATGGACATGGCTATCACAAAACTTCTTATTTGGGGTAAAAATCTTTTGAATACAATATAAATTTAAATATTAGACACACACAAAAACAGATATATACTAATTTTAAATATTCATCAAAATGTATAAATCACTTAAAAGCTCACGATTTTTTAAATTTCACTTCAGTTAATGGTTGAAAACTATGCAATTCTATTTAAAAAAAAAAAAAAGTCTGATTTCACTGCTTACAGCTTGATGACATATGTTAGAGTAAAAATCAAATAAAATATTTGCAATGGCATTTTTTTTTTT
>JAPDSC010128172.1:20374-42380 GCA_026290005.1 Latrodectus geometricus
TCAAATAACTGAAATAAAAACATTATTCAAAAGGTAGATGAATCATTTGGCATATTCCGAACAATCAACTCTAAATAATCTTTTTATGTGAAAAGTAATTTTTTTTTTTTTTTTTTACCAAAAAATTATTATTTTATATAAGTTTATTAAATTTAGAACATGGCATTTGGGGACAGGTATAATAAAAATTAATTTTTTCAAATTAAAGAAATTTCATTAATTTAGAATAGCATCCAAAAGTTTGAAGTACCGTTAGATTAAATAAGCATTTTGAAATAGACAAAAATAAGTATAATTAATAGCACTTTATTTACTTGCCTATAAAATTTCATTAAGTTATTAATCTATGATTATTTTCCATACAGGAGTATTAGTCCAAATTGGTCCTTAAGATAAAAATGGATTCCGACCAACTCAAGTTCATGGCTTGATTGTTTAAATGAACATTTACCATGAAGTATACAAAAAACTCCCATGATTTTTAATACTGTACATTTGAATTTAAAGACATTTTTAAAAAATGTTAGTCTTATATTTTAACAAATTTTGTAACTGCCATTATAACAATCAACTGCTTTATTAAAAAATAAATTATTAATGTTGCTTGAAAATAAAATTTATTAAAATCTGGTTAAAGAATATAATAAAGCAATAATTATTCAAAATAAAAATGAAAGTAAAATTTTTAGCATAGAAAAATATAAAAAAAGATCCTTAAAATGTGATACCTAATGAAACTATTACAAGTTAACTAATAAAATTCTTATTTTTGCTTTGAAAAGAATGAAGTGAGAATAAGAATGCAAATTAAAGTATCACATTGTTTAAAAACCTGTTTTAAAAACAGGTCAACTGAGCAGTTCCATCAATCAAATTTTGTACAGTAGAAACTAAACACTGCATAGCATCAATTTAAAAATTCTGATTGGGAGATTTATAACTCTGTAATAAAGTCTCAAAGTAGAGAGCCAGATATTGGATAATGAAGCCCAGCATGATTACTGAAGAAGACAGTAGTCCAATGTGTTGTGACCTAGCATTTTCTAATGAACCAGATTAACTAGACTGCTTAGGCAAAATCAAGCAGGTGTGTTCCTCATGCACATTGGAAGACTACAAGAAACAAATGGAAAGATACATGTTGCTGCTTTCTAACCAGCATATCAAATCCATGTTCAATCAAAGAAGGCTAACAGGTAACACTTTTGATCATTCTAAATATTGGTTGTAACCCCAGGATACTGTTCATGTCACAAGACCATCTATTTATCCACACAATTATTCTGTCTTATGAACTAGTCCTTCAGTACTTCACTATGAACTGTTACCAAAGCACCAAATGGTTACTGTGGCTCTTAAAACACTTAGAACATGACTAATAGAAGGAAGCAGCACTGGTGATGTGCAAACATGTACTCATCTTGCATGAAAATCTCAGGCTTCATGATACATAAATAGCTAGCAATATCATACAATACTTTTAAAAGATTTTATACCATTCTCCTGATTTAACTTGAAACATCAGTAAACCTTTTTTTCACTGCCTGGACAATAATCCTCATAGAAAATCTTACACCTATATTGGTTACTTTGGCTAAGCATAGAATTCTTTATATACAAAATCCATAAGTTCTAATTAAAAAGGAATGCACACCTGGTGACTCGTTGACAAAGTGCTGGATGTTGATAAAGATAGCTTCGATAGGTTACATTTTTAGTAAATTATTTTTATGGCCATTAAAAGATGGCAAGAACCTCATTAATTAGCTTATAAATTATATGCATTTTTAGCAAAAAATATCTATAGTCAATAAGTTATTGAATTAAATTAGAAATTTTTCAAGTAAATAATTTCATAGAGTAAGGATATTTCATGAATAAGAACTTTGAAATATACTTTGACAATTTACTCACATGAAGAAAAAATTTTTATAGAAAAGAAAGTAATTCTATTATTTTAATTATCAATTTAAATCATAGTTTTGCCTTTGTAATTTCCTATTTTAAATAAAATAAAGCAATATAGAATACAAAAACAATCACAAAATACATTTACTTTGCTAGATAAATAAAATTTAAATTGAATGCCAAATTTAAAAAGATTACAGAACTGATGGAATGAATAAACAGAATAAAAATTTAAAAAGCCAAAACTAAAAATATTAAAATGAATTGTTTAATTTGAATTATCACTTAAATTAAGGATATGAAAGAAAATTTCAAAATATTACTTCCAACTATCCAAGAAACTCAATCAATTTCATATATTAAAATCAAAACTACTAATAAAAGATTATATATTCATATAATACTAGTTTCTTTTCTTTTTTTCCCCTAAAATTTACAATTAAAAAGTGGCAGCAATCAGTAAATTAAAAATTATAATTTTAATCAGGAAAATTTCATAAACGCAAGCACTTGGTAAATTTGTAATTTATCATATATTATGCAAAAGTAGAAGTATGTAATCAGTCAGTGATGCAACACAGCAGAAATGGCTTATTTAAAAAACATCATGTGCCTGCACAGACAGTATTGATTATTGCTGTTACAATGTCAAGTTATCATGCTTTAAATGATTTTAAACATGGTGTTAGACTACATTCGAGAAATAGGATATAGTATCATTGAATTTTTGATTTTGATTATTTCACAATTGTACTATGAACCACAACTAATCAGAAAATTGTGAATATCAAATAGTAATAACTAAAGGAAAAAAAAGTTTGAAGCAATATGAATTTTTAAATGAAAGACAAATGCAAGATTTCCTGCTTTTAATATAAATATTGTTCAGCATATTTTAGTTTATATGGGGTTTAAAAGCCTATGAGTATCATCAATGATTATATGACAAAGCTTTAGCTTCACAGCTGAACCTGCATTAGACTCTTAATGACTGAAAATTTATCTCCTCAGTTGGTCACTTAACATTCAATTTTTACACCCAAGAAATATAGAAAGGTTTTAAAATTTAAAATGAATTTTGAACTATTATACAAACATCCATGCACATAGTGGGAAACAGAACCATAAATTTTTATACTGAAAGCCAAATATTTGATCACGATCTATGGTCACAATGGACTTCAAATCTCAACATTCTCATGCCAGTAGTGAATTTAGTTTGTAACCCTTCAGTCGTGCCACATTTCTGACAAGCTCAAGAAGAACCCTTCAGTCACTTTTCCACACAAATGAAATTCAACCAGGATCCACAATTTTACATTTTAAACACAATACTGACCAAAAATTAGCTGCAAGTGATTTCATATACAAAGAATTAAGTAGGATTCTAAACCATGAACATTCATATCTGAGCTGCTCATTGAACTGAAAAATTAAGGCCAAAACACTGCCCATTCAACCAGCAGAGACCAGTTTCCAAATCAAGAAACATACAAATAAAAAATCAGATTACACAATAAACATTCTTAATGCAAAAAGAAAATATAAATTTCTAATTAACCTGTAACATTATTGTATACTTTAATAATTAACTGGAGATATTTTTAGTTATTAAAATTTATGATAAGTATACAATAAAGACTAAGTTTGAGAATAAAGACTAATAATTCTTAAATTAAGCTTGTTAGAAACATTGAATAAAGGTGTTCCAGCAGAGAATATTAAATTTCCAATTTATATGGTACAATATGAACAAAACTATAAGAATGTGACAGTTAATATCACGTGAAAAAGAACACATCTCAAAAGGAAAAGCAGAAAAGGCTTTCCAAGACAAAGTAACAAATATTATGTTGGTATTTTATAGGATCTCTATTTTTGAACAATATATAAATGGGTCAAAATTCATGTAATAACATTTTAAATTTAATGAAAATAAAATCCTATGTCTACAAAGACTTAAAAAAATTTGTTATAAAATTTCTAAAAAGTATATACACATTAAAAATTTTAAAATAATCAAGCTCTAAAAAAAGAAAATATGTATAAAAAAACTATTAGGCAAAAAAAATTTTATGAAGGTTATGAAATTATGTTTAATTTGATGACACAGCAAAATACATCTAGAAAAGAAATATAACATCATGAGATATTAAATAATTATTATTAAATAGAAATTTTAAAACTATTTTAGCATTCAAAGTCAGTTTTGGTATACTAGACGTCAGAAAAATAATTTAAAAATGAAAAGAGTGTTCTGCAAGAAAATACAAGCATGTTTATTTTCCAGAAACATTATCATTACATTGGCTTCATATGCAAAACAATTTCACAATATCTCCAAGGCTTAAATACAGATAAAATAGAAATTAAAGGCACATGCCAAATGACACCACTGTCCATAAATTAAGAGCATAATTATTAATGAGAAAGAGATACATTTAAATTCCACAACTACAAGACTACAGATTTCTCATGTAAAACAAGAGTAACAATATAAAAAATTTTGCTTAAAATTTATGTTAACTCTTCATAAATTCATAAAAATATTTGGTTATAAAAAACTGTTAATTTGGTGTTAACTTTAAGAAAGTTCTTAGTCACATAACCATGTGTTAAGACTTTATTTAGAAAGTTAGAAAAAAAACTAATAAGTTGATACTTGGGATAATTTGAAGTCTATTAGACGGAAGTAAGAATTTAAACACAATTTACATTGCAGTAATATCATATACACACTGAGAAATAAATTTACTTATATCCATAAATAAAAAATTCAAAATATCAAATAACTAAGAATACATCTTTTGTACTGCATTATGAAATTGAAAAACTCATAAACAGAATAAATATCCTAATGAACTAATAATTTACACAAATGAAAAATTTTTAAATTTTGAAAATGTGCAACTATATTATAATTTTAAAAACTTTTTTCTTTTATAAAATATACTATTATTACTAAGTAATTTTATAGACAAAATATTTGATGAATAAATTATTGCAAGTCCAGAATTCATAGAAAAAGTTCGTTCATTACTAATTTTTCCAAATTGATGCAGAACTTTATATAAAAATTACCAGCCATTATTATACACTGCACCTATATATTTTATTCTATACAAAGAATTCTATTTCAGAGTTATTTATTAATTTTAAAACATGTTCTATATAAAAGCAAAGTTAATTTCTAACTATTTAATGTGAAATTTATTAAACCTAAAATACACAAGTATCATTTCTCAAAGTGAAGATTTGGTAAAGTTTCTTCTGCAAAATGATTAAAATCATTCATTCCCTTCTTTGCAGATGTTGTAAAATCTTCAACAACGGATATACCTTTTTTAGCAGTGTGGGTAATCTCATCCATTCCTTTAACAGTTTTATGCGTTAATTCATGAACTTCATCGTTAATTTTACCTATGACCCATTCCATGGCTTGTCTACCTTTGTTAGCATTACAAGATATTGTTTTAGTTAAATAGTCTTCTATGTAACTACTAAGTGGTACATTTTTTATGGTCACTACGGCTTCCTGTTTCAGAAGGGTACAATCCTGTTTCGATGGATGAGGGCTATAAGTTACTTTTTCAAGCACAGACACTTCATTGCAGAATGTCAGGTTCTTGGTCAACATGGTCATCACTTTCTGTCGTGGGTTGACTTCAGAGTGTTCACTGGCATAGCAAGTCTTGTCAGCACCAAGGAGTTTGGATGCCCAAGAAGGAAGTCCCCATTTTGAGCTGATGAGGCGGTGAGTTTTCAGAACTCCATTGCACACCTTCCGATCAACAATATCGGTAGCTTGAACAGCAGGGTTAATTGGATTGGGATACTTTCTAAAAGCAGCTTGGGTGACAGTTTCCCAAGGGTGCTCAAACACATGCTCAGAGGTCCAAATTTTCATTTTCTCAAAAATATATAGTCACTAAAAGATATATTTAACTTTTAATTAGTGCTCAATTCAGCTGACAGGCTCTGACCATAACCAGAGTAAGTAAAATAAATAGAGGCGACAGAACTTCTGAGTATACTAAATTCTTTTGTCCTTCAAGTTTAAGACAGAGTAGTAATTTGAATAAAAAAACAAGTAGTAATTGAATAAAACTCCAAGACGATCTCAAGGCAGCAGCCTTGTACATACCCTCCAGGTACTGGCGGATGAAGACGATGACGCAAAAGTAGGCGTTAAGTCCGTCACAAATGAAAAGTGGGACGAAAGTTGACCACCAGGACATTACAATAAAATTTTCCAGCTTGAAAGTTGTCATTACGGTAAATACAGTCACTGCTACGAGATTGAGAAGAATTTCTATCATAGTTAAACCGAGCCATCTTACCAATTCTCGCAGGGTAAAGATCATAACTTTGCATTCTAATTTAATTTTAAAAACATTGGTAATATAATAAATATTTTAACTATAAGGGATTTACTTTTATTTAAGCCTTATATATCAGAAATAGTTTTGACCTTCTTGCGAAAGATCAAAACATCCAGCAGGCATCGAATGCCAAAGGGAAAAGAACGAAAAATTATGAAGGATACGATAGTCACAGTTAACATTCTTTGATTAAAATTGCAAATATCGATTTTTGGAAGTTTCTGGAAAGCTTCGATTTCTAGAATTTAAAAAACATGCAAATGAAATAAAATCTATGTAATTTTCCAACTTATTGAAATCAAACTTAATTGAAAATTTCTGAGCATTGAAAAATATTATTATATTTCCATTTCCAAGAATTACACTTTTTAAATAAGGGATTACGTAATTTCAGGCTTCTGTGGTTCTAGAACACTAATAAGAATTGTTGTTTTTTTTCTCGTGGTTAAAATGTTCTATGATTCTGATTCCATTTCATTAATAGGATATATGTTATTCTAAATTCGTAAAACTGAATGTGATAAAATCACGAAAGATACAGTAAATAGTTATAGTGTAATGAATGAAAAGAGAATAGTAAGGCAGATATTGGCGATGTCCTGGAACCGTAACTTGAAATTAAGAGGCAATCTATATGTCCTTGCTTATTTCTTAATTTATATACATATTACCTCACTGCTATTCACAATATTAAATTAGGTATCCTTTAATGGTCACGATGTAAAAATGCAAATAAATTTGTATATCGATGTTTATGATAGTAACGTCATAGACCTCTTAGGAAATCATTATATAATCATTCAGCAGAAATTTACTCCATAAATGCTGTAAAAAGCAACTTTAATTAATTTCACAATAAATCGTAAAGTGAATTAAAAGTAATGAAGGATTAGGCTAATCATGTATGTTTGTTTGATGAAGACATTGCTTAATTGATTTTATGAAGTGTTTAACAATTATACTATAGGAAATATAGCTTCTTCAAATTATGAATTAAAGTGCTGAACATGAATCTAGCTGTACCACTGGTATATATTTTCATAAGCTTTCAAACAAGGTTTAATCATTTAAATCATTTCTATTATTTTCTGACCAAGCTGACACCCGAATAAATTCTAATAATAACTATCGTTGAATCTCTGACTTTCGATTCAACAATTCATGGTTTTGCATTCTACCATCGGCCTAAATGTTTGGAGTTGGAGTTATTCAGAATCCATTTTAAACAGTAAATCCTATTATTTTACAAACAATAACTATTTACTTTACACACAATAACTAATTAAATTATAATTAATTGTTGTGTGTAAAAGTGACCATTGAGTGATCAACAAATTTAGCATATTTGTCTCTATGTAATATAATTATAACGTATAGTATCTATCATATGTTATAATTTCATCAGCAAAAAATCGTAACAGTTTGCCTCACATGATAAAATGCGTGTCATTTAATAAAAGTCGTAACTGTAATGTTGTCCACAGTGTACCCAGGCGCTGATATTTGATTCTTATTACATTAGTTAAATTGACCATGAGTAAGTATACATACGAAACGAAACAACAATCCTTGCCACTCGAGTTTTGTTGATCGAGCTATTGCAGAAACCAAATACTTTGCAGCGCTAATCGTAACACAGGGTTTTCGTAAGATTAATTGATAATAAAATAGTTTATTAAAAGTTAATTTTTTATTAAACTATTTTATTATATGCATTTCATAATTATTAATTCTTCAATGCATATAACATAAATGTCAAAGAAAATTATCACATTTTGAAGTATTGAGTATTTGGGAAATTCTTGAAATCATTCCCTTGAACTAGTTAACAAAAATGGAGAACTTTTGACTAAAGAAACAAGAGTGTCAACATTTTTTTTAATAACTTTTGATATTTTCTTATGAAATTTTAACTCATAATATCTATTATTTTGATTAGTATTTTTCTTTTACAAAACATGAAACATAAATAACAATTTTTTTATTTAAAGACACATTTTTGTGCATCACTGTTATAAAGTTTACTTATCTTTGCTTCATATGTATAAGTTAAAACAATCTATTAGATGAAATACTATTCGTTGAGGTTTGTTAGAACACTTTTCAAAAGTATTATTTAAATTCATTATCTGCTGCCATTTAAAATGCAAAAAAAATATAATTATAAAAAAACAAGGAATATGGTATTTCGAAGCCAAATTTATCAAATAAATAATATCAAAAAATGAAACGAATAATCTCTTTAAATTTAACATGAAAAATAAATATAATACTATTATATGTGTGTGTGAAATCATATTAACTGTTACAATATTTCAAGATCAGAGAAAAAATTTGAAGGCAAAATTGGGTGAATCCATAATTTTTTAATGCATTTTATATAGTTTATATTATATAAGTCGCTTCTCAGTCGTCAATCAAAAGAGAAGGCTAAAGCTCCGTAAAAGAAGCTAGCAAAACCGGCAATGTTTTAATTTTTAAACAATGTTTGATGGATATAAATTTGCAAATTTTCATTGAAATCTGTCCTTAAACAAATGTTGAAAATAACTTAAAATAATAAGCTACAAAACGGAATCCTTTTTTCCATGTCTCGATTAGTCTAAATACTAAGTTTGGTGCCGTTTCGGCTATTAGATCGAGGTATAGAGCGCTCCAAATACTGTCACTTTAAAAAAGATCATCCAGTATATATTTATACAAGTGTGTGTTTGACATCGAATAATGAATGCAACTGATGCAGATTTTTAAGCAAAATATTCTATTTCTCGTGACATTATTTTTGAAGAAGTATTGAGATTTACATGTGCAAATCAGCATATATGCTCATAGTATATCAATGAAATGAATGCTCAGAGTATATCAATGGTTGAAGCAATCATTTCCATCATTCAGACCACTTTCTTTGTTCACTTTGATGAACAATAACTTTATAATGATCTTTCAAATTATAAACTTAGAATTATATCCAAGTGAACCTTAAGTTCTTTTGCATTCATTTTAACGTTTATCGAGAAAAAAAAAGTGTGAAATAACAATTTTATGAATTTAAAATAGCCTCCTGAAACTCTATATAAGTATTTGTGGGTACAATGAAAGCTTTTATGGAATGTGTCTTTGCTAAAATAGAGTTATATATAATAGAATATCATATTTTGAAGGATATTTTGTATAAGCATTCTTCTTACACAAATTTAGATAAAAGCAAGTGTATATTTGTACATATATATGCTGTGTGTAAGTATGTATGTAAATAGTTAAAACCATATATTTAACTCTTGTAATATCAAAAATTATTATAATAATAATAATAATTTTTATATTATTATTATAATAATAATATACTGTTCAATTATTTTTATCGCTTTCTATCAGGGAATAACTAAATGCCACGATTTGGATTAGATAGAAATAGTATCCCAAAAGAAATGTAGTGATAGTGCATTTTAAACTCTTTTGTACTTATGTGAAAAATTCCCAATACAGTCATGGCTGCATGTAGAACATTAATTCATTTTAAACGCTGAATGATTGTTGGAACTTGATGAATGAGGCCTTCCATTTTTAAATAGTTTCTCAAATAAATATTATTCTATATCCAAAATTAAGAATGTATTAAAATTATGTAACTCCAATAGCTGCCTCTCTTCCACGGACCATGCAGTGGCCGATAGTATATACAATAAATCTAATGTAGAATGAACGATTTAACAAAAACAAGTTTTTAATTAGTGCTCTATGAATCAGTAGAAAAGTAAGTAAAAAAAATTGTAAGATAATTCATAGAATTTTAATATTTTTCTTCGGCAAAACTAGAATCAGGTAACTGGATTTTGATTGGTCTGGAACTCATTTTTGTTTAATCTTCATTACCCAATAGAAGATCATTAAATAGAGAGAATCTAGGCACTTTAAATATTCATCAATGGGCATCTCTGCTGGTCTAATGGGAAGAAGAGGGTGCCAACTCAGGCATGATTCTCGTCATTCAACCAGCCGTTTGCATGCATGTAAATATTACATATGAATGAAACATAACAATTGGATCAAAATCAAAAATAGGATACACGGTTTTAGAGTTTAATATAATCATATATGTTAATATATCTAAATTTGTAAAAAAAAAAAAAAAAAAAAAAAAAAAAAAAAAAAAATTCAATCATAATGAAATTTAATAGCTATATTCACTCTAAAATTATTAATGTAATTAGTTACCTTTCTTGGGATAGAAATTAATTACTCTGTAAAAAAGTGAATAGAGTAATCATTGTTGACATTTCAACCATGGAGAATATACCGGTAAATCTTTCTGAAAATAGTATTTGAAACAAAATGGCGAAACTGTGGAACAACTTTGATATACCCTCCCCTCCCCCAAAAAAATTAAGCGCCAAATATGGCACTCCCTACGAACTTTTTAGGGTTGCTGTTCCTTATTTTGGTGATGCCAATTTAGGTTTTTTCAGCTTTTAGGTTTTTGCTGTTGTTAATATTAGTATTTTCTTGTATTTTGTACCATTTTTTGAGTTAATTTTTTAAAGTTTTTTTTTGTTATTAATTTTTTGTATTTAGCGAGAATCCATCTTGACGAGAAAAAAGGCGCCAAAAACAAGTATTTTCCTTGGCGAGAAAAACAAGTCGCCAAATTTCCGATTTGGGGGGTATCAAAGTAGTTCCGAAACTGTTAACGCTAATGAATTAATTTCTTTGCTGAAATGTAGTTAATACATTCCCTATATAATAAGCATTGTTTATGTTTTCCAAATGTAATTAGTACATTCCCTTAAAAATTATTCATGTTTTCCAAATGTTCATTATAAATTATATATTTTTATTATTATACTTAACTTTCACACTTAGATAGATCACGTTTTTCTTATCTCTTTGAAAATTTAATTTCTTTTGTTTACTATTATTTTTTTCTGATACTTATAATTAGTTATTATTTATTTATTTAAAAAGATACACAAAAATTCATTATTTTGCTTGAATTTTTAAATAAAGTATCAGTCATAAAAATATTCGATCTAGAGAGTTATATTGCCTCATTTTTCAATTTCGAAATCAAGGCTCTTTTTTTACATGCATTCATAAGTTTAGGATTATATTTAAATAACTAAATAACGATCCTGAATTTTTTTATTTTGAATTTCAAAATCCTTTAGAATCTTCTAATGAAAATAATGATTAAAATACTTAACAAATTTATATAAGTTAAATCCTTATTCTATTTGCCGACCGAATTTTCGTCCAAGTTTAAGATGACAAAAGGTCCAATAACATGAAATTGAAATCGTGATGTCGATCTCTGAATAATTTAAAATAAAATCTGTTTGATTTCCAAATTTTAATTGGAGCGTTTGTAACTAATTTAAAACCTAATTAGAGCTGATTTAAACTTTATGAATTTTATTACGCCATGATGTAACATTCCTCTTCGAAATTCTTTTCGCTTCAAGAAAGAATGGCGCTCTCTTACTCATGTTAAAGTTGTCACAGCGTAACTATTGAAAGTAAAGAAAAATATATTTACGACATAGGATTATTTTTTTTCTTTTTGTATTAAAACAGTGTAATTTTCTTTAAAAAATAATATTTGCTGTTTTCTTTGATATTTAAAAATTGTTTTTGTCCTTTACAGCGAACATGTTTTCGCCTTTCCTAACACGCTGCCAATAGGAATAAAATTTAGTAAGATATATATTCAGGAAATCTCATTTCGTGTTACAAAGTATTGTTTTGAACAGAGTTCAGTATTGCTCATTTTTCTTTATCGCTTTCTAAATCGGAATCTCTCTTTGAAAGCTATGTACACGTTTCCCAGTGGAATTTTAATATAAATATCAAGAATCGTAATAAAAATATAATTTCAAGACTGACAGTTGTAGGTTTTTTTGAGTATATATTTTGCATACTTTAGAAGAGATTTTTCACAGATAACGGAGACACAGATATATTCACTTTTCGTAAGGGAGTAAATTCTGAAATCTCTTAAGCTCCCACTTTGTCAGAAGTTCAAGTATAAAACAAAAAAAGATACCATCCCTCTTCTTTAGTTCAACATTGACTGGGATTGAACTTGAGACCTTCCACTTCAAAGACCATAGACCTCACCATAACCAAGGGGATGTCTTACCACTTGCTCATGGTCTGACAATTTTTGGGAGCTCAAATTTTAAAGAAAATATCGAAACATTTACATATAATAATAATTAATTAAATTCAGTAATATATATTTATTTAATTATTATTATAAAATACAATTTCAATACAACATCTTATGTGACCCCACTTAGCGTGATTTATATATAAATATTTAAACCAACAATCATTATCATTTTCTAAAATCTAAATTTTACAAAACTTTTTATCAGCTCAAAATATTGAGTTTAATTTAAACGTATAAAATTCTTTTGTGCATGTGGCAATGAAATTATACTCATTAAAATTTTAAATAGAAATATTTAAAAGAAGCTTTTATGTGTGGAAATATTTGAATTGAAAAACATACTATGGTTTGAGTTTCCAAGTCTCGGTTTTTTCATTCAGGCTTTGCAAGTTTCGAATGTGCCATCCTTATGTATGGAATAAATATATACTAAAATTATATAAAATGCAAATTATGAGAGTGTTGTTTCTCCTCAGGGTCTTTCAGCTGATAGATTAGCGCTATTGTCTTCCGTTTAACAGTTGGTAGGTTCGAATCTTTAAGACAGCTTTTGTAGTGGTTCGGAGTCCTCTTAAAACTGTAGATCCTGTCTGATTATTGCTCGTGAGTAAAAATGACTGTTGAGCAACAAAGCAAACCTCTGGTTTTATAATGTTGACTAATTCAAGGCAAAAGTATAATTTTTTATTTCCATTTTTTATCATAATTTTCGTATAAAAATTATATAAAAACGATATTATACATTCAAATTATTTTGAAATATAATTCAAGTATTTTAAATATTGCTGTGCATAATAGAGAGGGAGAAATACTGTAAAAATACAGTAATAAAATGCTTTTAAATCCTTTTATATAGTTTCTTAGAAATTAAATGGAATATGAATTGCAGTTATAAAAAGAATACTAATTTTGTAAATTTGATATTTTTTCTTATTTGCGATTATATAATATATCTGTATTTTGTGATTGAATATTTGGTTTCGCTAAGTGAATTGACGTAAAATACAAAATTTTTAGTTTTCTGAAATTGATGGTCTCGGTCTCTTTTCTGTTAAGAGGCCCCATTCTTTATTTTTGAAATTGTAATATTACCATCGAAAAGAATATTTTACGAAATAATATGTATACTAGCATAAAAATAATAAACTCCATTTTATAAAATGTAAATTAAAAATATTCATTTAAATTTTTCAAATGTTATTTAAGCCTTTACTTTTTTTATTTTAAAATATTAAAGAGTATTAAAAGGTTTTAAAATATTTTTTAAAACTTTTTATTTAAGACAAGTAAACGAAAAAGAAAAATGGAAAAGGAAATTCGTTAAATGTTTTTTTGTGCTTTTCGAAATCTGCATCACAGAAAATGAGCAAACTACAGATGTTTTCTCTTTTATCGATAAACAGGAACGTTCAAAGTCGATATTAGTACGTTCTCTTTTAGAAATGCACCCCTACCAACTGCCTCATGACGTTGGCACGCGTCACTGCAAATACATCTAAATATACGTGCATTACATAATGCGAAAGTAACTCACAAGCGTGACCCGTATGAAGACTTTATTATCACTTACGTAAATGGAGGATATTTTAATTACTTTCACATGATATTAGTTAGACTTAAGAAATCAGACAATTTGGAAATTTCGATTATAAATATTTTATTCGATTTTGAGCGAAGCGGTGAGATTACATAAATATGGGCGAAGTGTACGAAAATAATGTAACAGTGTCAGTTAAATCAGCGGTGTGTATAAGCATTTTATCTTTGATTTCAAGGTCTTCGAAAAAAAAAATATGGGGTCCGTAGGGTGGAATAGAATTTGATAATTTATTTCGTCACTGTTTTTTTCTTTCACCCTAGAAGTACCAGAAGAAAATTATATAATAGATTTGGCAAGCAATATATGCAACTCTACCGAATTTAAAATAAACCCCATTGTGATACACTTAAAGAGAGACTTTTATTTCTTGTATTCCGTTTCAATGAGATTAAAGATTGCTTTAAGTCAGGGGTCCATTAGATTTAGAATATCAAATGGATTTCTACGATATCATTTGAAACAATTTAAAGGCTGAAAGTTCAAGGCCGAAAATTACCTGTTAAATAAATAAGTTATATTTAGTATTATCTTTGCAAGAAACTATTCAAATTTGGAATAGTTTATAAATATATATCTGATTCAGACAAAAATAAATGTGTTAACTTCTAAAAGGTATCTTATTTTTTTTAAAATATCAATTTCGTAGAACATATACAACATACAAATATATAGTTACTATTTAAAATGGAGTTTATTTTTATTAAATAAATAAGTTATTTAAAAAGTAATTGCATTTATTAAATTTTTATTTAAAAGGCCAGCCTTTCATCCTTTCAGTGAGTTGATAAAACTGAGGTACTAACCATATTTGGTAACTAAATACTGGGGGCTTAGCGTTGGAACATATGTTTTTCACGCCTAAGTCCTGGGTCAAGAAAGGCCATACATGTAGGCCTTGGCCCCTCGATGGACTGTCTTACCCCAATATTTTAGTTTAGTTTAGTAATCTGTCAATCTATCTTTCGTTTGTTAACATTTTAAATTATTTACTATCTAATTAATTTTGTCGACTGAAGCTGTTAAAAATAATCAACAGCTTATTAATTTTGAACCACGGTCAAAAGGGGTGTCCAAAAGTTGATCTGGCATCTATTTATTCAAATTTTTATTCCGAACTCATGAAAGGGTATTTTTTTACTTTTGATAAAAATTCAGTAAGGCACCCGCATTACTAGGTTCAACTTATAAAATATTATAGAAAAGCAAATTTAATAACAATAAATTAAATTTCACAATTCTGTTTTTCCTTTTTTGTATTAAATTTTCCAATTCTTACTCAATTTGAATGCAATTTTCAGGGCTTTTTATGGTTCTTCAATTATTTATCATATTATAAACAGGTTTATAGGTTTTAGATATTTTAAAACTGTCTAAAACATTTTGGAAAGTGTGCAAATGCTGTTTATTTCTGTAAAAAACGAAAATAATTAAGAATAAAATAAATGAAGATCATGAAAAATACAGATTCTGCATTATAAAGATTAACTCATAATTAATTAATTTTTTTTTAAATTGTCTGTAAACTTATCTGAAAGAAAATAATATATATATATATATTTTGATAATTTTACAGTCTAAATATTCAATGTAAGCAAAACACTTTATGTTCTCAAAAATGTGATATTATCTATTTAAATTAATAAAATTATGAAGGGTGACACTGATAATTAAAAAATAAATGTAACAATATAAAACTTTGTCGATAAAATTTTTTTAAAAAGAAATCAAGTTAATATATCATGCTAATTATTTCTAACAGTTTTTGTTTTAAATTTAGAGTTCGTTTTTCTTTTACCAGGTAAATGGAAGATTTAATGGCTTGCTTATAAAACAAATTACTGAAAATCTATAAAGAGGCTGTTAATATCAGCTTCTGAATACAAATTCTTGTTTCAGAAATAATTCAGCACATAAATTCAATGTGTACATACTCTCTATGCAAAGTTTAAAAATAAACTATTAGGTAAACTAAGTGCATCCAGAATAATTTACGCTTCAAAATCAGAATAATTTTTATTATTTTTTAAATGCAGATTAAAAGACGACTGTAATTAGAATAACAAACATTAAAACTAGAACAAAGGTAATATGAACACAGATAACAAAACTGAAACCACAGTAAATATCTTGGGCCTAGCAATCCAGTATCTCTTCCACAAGTATCCACAGTTAGTGCAGACCAATGACTGAAATGGTTCATGGCCATTTCCTCTCGTATGTGGTACAGATGGCAAAGAGAACTTGACAGTACTTTATATAGATGTTTAGCGAGACAATCGTGGCCAGTAGTGCGAAGAAAAATGGCGACAGATCTGTTTCTTGGTCAATGTGGAATATTTATGATTTCATCCACTCATTTCTTGTTTATGTTAGCCTCTTTTATGTTTTTCCAAAAATGTTCATTAAAATATTAGGTTGGGGAAAAAGTAATCCGTTATTTTTTCGGTAGACGTCTGTAGTGATCGATATCTCGTGAGGTATCTATCAAACAATTTCAGATGTATGCTCGTTGGAAAGGTGACATTTGACACTAAAATATCCTCTTGCGGTTTTTTTGTTTGATTCATTCTGTTACGAGTACAAGGTTTTAAAAATGGAAGACAACAAACAGAAAATTCCATACATTTTCGTTTTTCTCTTGTAGCGGCGAAAAAGATAGCCGGGTGGCTAAAATTGTGAAAGGTGTTTATCGTCCTATATAAGACTGTAACAACCAGTTACGTACAATTTTGGTTTCGTCGATTCCGTTCGGGTATTTTTGATGCTAGAGATGCACCTCGCATGTGGATACCGCATCGTCGAAAATGTCTGTAAAATATCAAAAATGATCAAACTTGACAGCATGTCAGCAGTCGTAACTTCGCACAAGACCTAAAAATCTACATGAAAATTGTTTTTCATTTGTCGGTATGAAAAGGAATTGGTTTATCTGTTAGCTGTAAAATTTTGGTTACTTTCTTTGCCAGGGAATCAGCTGATTTTAATATGATATAAAATGAAATCTGAAAAACCAATTGCTGAGTGGTTAGTGCTTCTGGGCTGTTGGTCCCGACCTCGAATCCCGGTTTGTGTATGGATGTTTTCTTTCTCTCTCTATCTCTATCTCTGTGTATCTTTGTCCTTTATTCTTCTGAGATGATGGATGAATGTGGCCCGCCCACTAAATGGGTTTGTGGTTTAGTGACGTGGTCAATGCTACTCGCCTCAGTGACTTGGTTCACAAGTACCCACCAGGTAAACGATAAATGAGTAGAAGTTTCCGGCCTTGTTGTGGGCGACGGGTCAATCACCCAATACCCCACCATAAATAAAATAAAATAAAAGTAAAAATCTCTAATTTTATGCATTTTTCAGTTTATATCACTTTCCCACCTCCGGTAAAATTACCGATGGACTTTCATTTTCGAGCTGTAGTAGTTAATAGAAAAAAATTATTTCAGTACAAATATTTTAAAAATTTTCAAACGAAATACATTTTTAAATATCACTTTCGTATGTTTGAAGGAAGAACAAATAATGCCTTCTTCATTGTAATTTATTGCATTTTTCTTGTTTCCTTATCTATCAAATTTTACCAATATCTTATCTGTTTTTAATGAAATTTTAAAAGGATTTCATAGATTTTTAAATTTATCTCTATACGTATCTGGCAGGGTTGTAGATTTGTTATTCATTAAAACTTTCAAAAAAGTTTTGATAAAGAAGTGTACCATTGTATTTTTATTAAAATTAAGATTCTAAACGAAAAAGATAAAAAATTCTATAAATTATATGTATGAAAAATATAAAATGAAACGCAGATATCTTACAGAAAATGAAAAATATGTTTTCTGCATTTGGAGTAGATGTTATAACGATCTCATGGTAGATAATGGATCGAGCAAGTAATGCCGTATTCAAATCCAACTTTCCTATTTCCTGACAGGAAAAATGAGTTTTTTTAAAATAAAGGTATTTTTTCACAACTTTTTTACTCCTACCACTAAGTTTGCATGCGTATTTTCTAGTATGGTACGAAAACAGGTAATATAAGAAAAATTGAAAAATAATATTATATAGAACTCGTAATGTGTCTAAAAATAAAATACATATTTTTAGTCATTATAATTCATAAATAAATTATATAAGTTTATCTGATAACAAGAAAGTAAATTTATGTTATCATACCTATAAAAATCTTGGAGAAATCGACCCTATTATAAACATTTTATGTACCTCCGAAAATAGCCTTTACGAACGCAATTTTAAGAAGAACTAAACGAATGTTAAAGGAAAAACATTAAAAACATTTATTTATTTAATTGGATTTACATCAATTTTTGTTAATTAAAACTACTTTGACACTTACATGGAGAAAAAATAATAAAATCTCTTTTTGAAAATTGTTAATTGAACCAGTCAAAAACTTTTATTTTATTTAGTTATTTACAGAAACATAGACAATTCGAGTTCACTTTGGTACCAAAGATGCTTGCCGTGAATTTTAAGTAGTGTCTGGAGTTGCAAATAGGAAACAAAAAGGATTTCTAATCCATGTAATCCAAGATAAGTTTTGAAAATAAACTCGAACCAGGACTTCACTTGATACTTGGAACTATTACTTTTTATATTCAATCCTATATTCTTACGTTACCATATTAAGGACTCCACCGTCACCATTGTCAAGAAAAAGAAGTAAATCATGAATCCTTTCCCTAAGTATGTTTACATTATACTTAAAATATCTATTTTGCTAAGGTTTTTGTGATTTATGATTTAATGATTTCTTTTACTCGCCTCAAACATTCAAAATTTTTAATCATTAATTCGTTGGAGTTATAAGACAGAACTATCCAATCGCTTAATTATTTTTATGATGGGTTTATTTTTCTTTTGGTACCATTTGATTTTTGCAAAGCCTGAAACAAAATAAAAAAGACGACACCCTGAATCCCGCCATCGATTTTCATTACACCATTGTTAAGATTCCGAGACAAAATTATTGTCCCTTATAAGCTACTTGTCAGCAACTTGCACTGTATTTAGATATTTTCTATGTCAATTTCTTACTAATGAATGACGTTTGATGATTGGGATGTACTTAATTCATCAAATTCGATGAACGTATGTCTAAAGTGTAGATTAACCCTAACTTTTTATCGGCTATTGGTGAATCAACATATCAGTAATGGATCTCAAAGATCAATTACTCTCAATAGTGTTTCAACTCACCTTGAATTTATTTGACATTACTCACAATACATGTTTTGATACAGTGTAGCTTGTTTTTTTATTTTTAAAATAATAGGCCTCAAAGAGTTGAAAATGATATCGACTCTTATCTAAATGATAACAGTCTTGTATGAGTTGTTTATTTTGAAATTGATTGACCTTGAGTGTATTATGCCTTTCATTATAAGTTTGATTGATTTTGAATGTCATTTGTTTTTAATTGTTTTTATAGATATTTTTACAAATTTTATATTTTAATGTCTTGTAGAATTTCCTCATTTTGCGTTCTATTTTGTTAAGTACACAATTGTGTAATCATTTTTATCGTAATTACATGTAAGTTAATTACTTCCAGTTCAAGGGAATTTATAACAGTCATAATTTTATCAACTTTTAAATTTTCAGTGCACATTTCTATTTTGATAGATATTTTCTTCGTTTTTGCGTATGTATATAGTACAAAATAACTACTATTTTTAAATTTGATAACATTATTCAAAAAAATTGACCTGTTTACTGTTTTATAGATTAAACTATATGTGAGCTAAAGAACAGTAAATTTTTAAATGAACAATATATGCTTGATTCATAGAACAAAATCTAGGTGATCCAAGAGATAATTTTTCTGTTATAGACCAACTTCTCTCATATTTATACAAATTGATTATAGGAAAATTAACAGAAACTTGATTATAAAAATACTAACGCTTATATAATTCTTTTGGCTATTTCCTCTTGTAGGCATATACTTGGTATGTCTCTGATTATAGATAAAAAATATTCAGTTAACATATTTCTATTCCTTTGTCCATCGTTCATTTTTCAAGCATAGACATGTCTTGGTGAAGTATCCCCCATTCTCATCGCTAATTGAAAAATGATTTTGTAGAAATAAAACCAGATATGTCCAAAAAATTTAGCTTAAATGACGTATTACATCAAATAATACGAAAGTGTTTCACCAAGTTAAGTTGAAGATCTTGTTTTCATCTTTCTCATTTCCAAGGAAACGTGATCACATGATTTGACTACCAAGCCTAACTGTCTTTTCTGCCTTTGACAATCTATTTTCAAACTCTTAAATTAATGCAGCCAAGAACGATTACATCAATTTGGGGGCCAATGAAAACCTCTGCTTTAATCTTTCACTTATTTAAATTTTTGAATTTGCTCTTGAGATGTAAGAAAGCCGCTCCTTCTCTGTCCAGATCTTTTATAAATGTTTTAATCAAATCGAGTATAATGTGCAATGGTGAAAGAAAGATAAAATGAGGATTCACAAGTGGTTTAAGCAGTATGATTTTGTTGCCTAGAATGAAGTTTTTTTTTGAACCTACTCTTTAGGTATGAAGAGATTTTCTTTTACAACACGAGATTATCTCATTGACAGAGAAAGCAATGGAATTTAGTGCTTCCCTGTTAATTTCCCAATTTATTTTTAAATTTCAACAAATGTGACACAAGTGAATATAATGTATTCAATTAGCTTCACTATAGCATTCATAACCACGTAGATTTTTGCTTTATTTGTGGAATATACTTCAGACAGACAAATATTATCTGTGTGGCGCAGAACTGCTTTGAAGCTGTATTGAATGAGCCTATTGACATCTGTTTAGTGCCACTCTGGTAGATTATGTTCATGTTCTAAAACCTGAAATAGACGATTTACACGTACAGCAATATACCATATCTCTTTTCTCCGCCAAATAGTGATCAAAATGGCTTTTACGTCTTCTAAATGTGCTTATCTTTACACTTTTTTCTGATGGATTCCAACCTTGAACCAAATAATTCTAAACCTGTTTGTGAGGGGTCATTGAGCTCTGCCTGTTCGATTTCTCTATGTGAACTTGTCATAGATCAGGGTGTTTTGTTGAAAAAAGTCTTGTCGCATTAAACCCACCTCCTACAACTTTCCAATATCTTCTAACTGTTGGCCAGCAAACATTTGGAGCAGGGACATTTACGTTTATGACGATATGACTGATGAACTCAATGTTGTGTGAAGATGATACCTATTTTATTTGGTTATTTAAATTTGATATGTTAATTTTAATTTATTATAATTTAATTAACATTCTTTTAGTATATTATCAAATATATGTTAGATAAATTTAATTCATTTGTAATTTCAAGGCAAAATCTAAGTATATTCATTAAATCAAAGCAAATTAAATCCACTCAAATCACATTTAATTTTTACTTTTGGACGTAATTAACGAGATAATATTTTGATGCTTCAATCAAATATTAATTTTAGCAAATAAAAATTTAACAATTGCTTTATGAATTTTTCTTTTTAATTTAGACAACCAGTTTTGTAGTTTTTAGAATCTCTGAGGACATCGTTTATTTCGTGTTCTCATTAACATTTCACTATTATATTAGGTTGGGGAAAAAGTTATCCATTATTTTTTCGGTAGACGTCTGTAGTGATCGCTATCTCGTGAGGTATCTATCAAACAATTTCAAATTTATGCTCACTGGAAAGGTGACATTTGACACTAAAATATTCTCTTGCGGTTTTTTGTTTGATGAATTCAGTTACGAGTACAAGGTTTCAAAAATGGAAGACAACAAACAGAAAATTCGAAACATTTTAGTTTTTCTTTTATAATGGCGAAAATGCTAACCAAGTGGCTAAAATTGTGAAAGGTGTTTATCGTCCTATATATGACTGTAACAACCAGTTACGCACAATTTTGGTTTCGTCGATTCCGTTTGGGTATTTGG
>JAPDSC010128176.1:0-10260 GCA_026290005.1 Latrodectus geometricus
AAATTGGAATTTAAATAATATAAAAATTTATAGTACATTGTCATATTTTCATGAAGTTTATTAAACTGGTTACACTTTTAAATACATAATAATGAACTTGAGTTACTAAATTTGAATATGTGACACCATTTTAATAGTTAAATATTTTTGATAAAAAGCTGATTTTTTTTGAGATGAAATAGTGTTTTTTTATTTATCTAAAAATTAAACACTTTAATGTTGTTAAGATGAGAAGAAATTGCAAGTATAAAAAATATTTGTGATTGTTATGTAAAAACATTGCTTTTTGCAAAAAAATATATAAAAAAAGATATGAAAGAGATGAGATAAGAGATGTCAAAGTATTAGACTTTTAATTAAGTAAAAATTTAGTAAGAATAAAGATTTATTAATTTCACCTTGAAAATTATTTTTAAATATAAATATTATTCAATTGCAGAAGTTCGACTTCGAGAATATTCATTTTTTCATACCGTATTTTAATAGCCAGAATAAAATTTTTTTTGAAAACTGATATCACACGCCTTATGGTTGAAAGTTTTAGCAGGCAATTTTTATTATTATTATTTTATCTTATTGGTTAAATAATTATATTTCCTTGTTGCTAGTTGTAAAAGGAAATATTTCAGCCTCTTATTCTGATTGATTTATAAGCAGAAAGAAAGCAAAAACAATTTTGATTAACACTGGTTAGAATCAAACATGGGATTTTTCTAACGTGGTTTTATAATTATACCACACACACACATAGTAGATCCCAAACGCTTAATATTTTTCAAATTTAATTTGTCGTTTTCATCCATTTACACCAGTTTTCAAATATTTTGGGATGGGCGGCCAATATTATGATTTTCTTCATTTTGATTTTATCATATAGGTCGAATTCATAGTTATACAAAGAGAAATGAAATTATTGTCTAAGTAGTTATGAAATTAGTCTTTAACGTAAAATATTAGAAGTGTGTTTAATTATCCCATCTAGAATGTAAAATGATTTTCTAGGAATAGTTTTGTTTTGTTCACAAAGATATACTGAGTATTAAAAATTATTGTTAAAATCGAAAAAATTAAATAAAATTGTTAATATGCATATGCTTGTAAGGGACACATAAAATTAATATAAATATATTGTAAAATATTTCTTAATATAAGATAGTAAATAAAGTATTTTAGAGAGGTTTAGTTAAAAATAAAAATACACATTTAATTATGAAGTTTATCACTAAGCAATTTTTAACTAAATTGTTAAATAAACATTAGTATATTTTGATTAAATTATAACAGGGTTATAAAATAAACACATCATCAGCTGGAAATTTAATCCAGGGCAGTAAAAATTATTACGGGCATTTTTTTTCAAGAAATTTAAAGATAGATTACGGAAAAAAAAAAGACTCTAATGGCAATTTCTTGTAGTTAAATAATCCTTAAATGGCATGTATAGACTATTCCTTATCTTATTGTAACAGCTTTAGAAAAATAAAAAAAATAATTGGTTTTTCTTTTAACTTTCCTTAGGCTATAAGATAAAAGTTCTATTTTTTTAAACACTACTTTGAAGTTGTTCCTTTTTCGTAAAAATAATTTTAAAATTTATACATATCTATACACACACACACACACATATATATATATATAATATCACTTGACTACATTCATTTATAAAAGAAGGAAAGGGCTCCTCTTTATATTCACAGCTTTAAGAGATGTTTTTGCATGTTTGACGAATTGAAATTATATTCTTAAATAGTTTTTAAATAACACTATATGATTTATTAATCATGATTTACATCCCCCAATAGCCAAGGAAAAAAAAAAAAAAACAAGATTAGGAAACAATATGTAGTATCTCTGTGTGTGGTTATACATAAAATTTATAAATTAAAACAAGTTTACAAATACAATGTTACCTTCAAACAAAGAAATTCTAAAATGATATACAGAAATATTAATAACAATTGAAATTCATTATCAAATTGAATGGAAAACCAACTTGTTCATACTGTTTTACTAACATATTAATGATAATTATTAAGATAACCTAATCATACAAGTATAGAGAATTTTATAAATATTTATTTCATTAAATAATTTTAGTTTTTTGGATTAAATAATCAAAGAATAATTGACATAATAGACATTTTTTATAAATAATATGATAATTTCGAGGAATTTTAAAACTGGCTGAAATTTACTGCACGGTCACCCTTGGCGCTTTTTTTCCACATCTGGCGATAAATAACATTTTTTTAGCAACCCAACCAATTCCGACCAATGACAACCTCTCTTGAGGAATTCCGGCTTCGCTTGTGCAAAATGGTGAGATTTTTGGCGATTTTTGAAAAAGTCGCCAAGGTTGACCGTATAGTAAATTTTTACCTTAAAACTTATAAAAAATACTTATTTAATTTTTAATTCTTGCGTTATAAAAATGTTTTCCAGAAACAGTTTCTAATTTGTTAACTCGAATAAATTTTTTACCGTGTTTCAGATCAAGGCTGAATGTAGAATCTTTTTTTATCTTGAAAAGATTATGGTGTCAAATCTGAATTTATCTATATATTTTATGTAAATCCTTTCCTTCTTTAATCAGATTGAACTGTCAAAGTCGCTGACCTTATTATAAGAAAGATGGATTCGGATTTTTGAGATAATAAAGAAAATATTTATAGAAGTACATTTTTTTATGTAATTTTATAAACTATATTTCAAAACAGTATTCAAAATAACGAATTATAAAAAAAAGCATTTCACTAAAATTGGAATTAGTTTCCCGTAAAGTGGCTCTTAAATAACGTGCCTAACTGCGGAAATTTAGTTCACCTATCCGTAAAACGAATTGATGAATGATGTGTAATATTTGGCGAGTACTGATTGAATAATGATCGCCAAAGTCATCACTCAATGTCTCTTTCCAGCTCAAGCGAATTCTTTCCTATCTTTAAGTCACAAGTAAATGGATTGCAGCGCAATTACATTTTCTTGCCCTTTGCCTCCGAAAAAGTTGCTTTTTTATTTAAAAATAATTAAGTTCTTAAAATTTAATCAAATTATAATAATTATTTCAAAATCGAATCATAAATTTATATTAATTTTAGGAAAACACGAATGAAAAGTAAAATCTAAACATCTAAACATGTTGAGGAACAAAGCATACAGCAGCGAAGCTGCTTTTACTTCTTCGTCTTGATGTATTAAATCGGACAGTAAGGAAAAGAGATAGGTAGGAAGAGTCTGGTGGCTAAGAGAGGAGGGGGAGAGGGTTCGTCCGAAAGACGAACGCTCATTGGATGGTGGCTACAAGCCGTCATGAGAAAAGAGAGAAGAGGAATAACTTTTCGAATAAGAAATAAATATTTACAATTTGGAATGGAAATGGCTGGACAGAACCGCGTCACTGAGGTAATGTGCGGCCAGCGGTCTGATTTTAACATCCTCTGTTAAGTTAGTGCAGTGGAAAATTTCATTGAATTTTGCCTCTTTGCAGTTCTCAGCTTCGTTGAAGAATTTAATGTTAAGCTTGGCAATATGTTGTGAGAGGTAATCAATCTTCAGGTCTCTGTGAATAGAATTATTCGTTAGGTAATAAGGTGCTCCGAGAAGGCTGCGCAGCATTTTATTGAAAAGTAAAATACATGATAACCACACTTATTTAGCTCTGACTCTTTTATTTTGCTTATTAGAAATTTCAACTGCATAAAAGTTAGTGGAACCGTTGCTAACAAAAATATACAAATCTTTTATTTCTTTAAGAGGAAAGTTTTTATATTGCTGGAAACAGCAAAGACTATCATAACGAGGTAGTGAAATTCAGCTAATTAAACGATCCAACGCAGCAGATTTCTTATTTATTCAAAAACTGTTATTTAAACAAAAAAGAAATCCAATTATGAATTGTAAATCAGTAATTCCCTTGAAATTTTTCATATAAAGTACGAGTCTTCATACTTTTAATCTTAGCATACTGAATCACTCTTTCAAGAAGCAGCTTTGAGATGAAACCGACAAATGAATTTGCCCACATCAGCGATGCGATATTGGATTCCTCAAAACTCTTTTTTTACATTAACTCGCAGAATTTCTAATTGATAGAAATATCAAACCCGCAACCCTTTTTTCCCGAAAATGATGTTTTTCAATCAGGCAATAGCAATTCGTTTTTTATAGCTTTATTTTTTTTTATATATTTTTGTGATTTTGTTTAATGAAAATTTAAATTATTGTTAATACTATTACTGAATATATTCGACTGTTTATTTATTTCACAAGAGCGAAGGCTTAAATGAAATACACAATTACGAAATATTAAATTCACTTTTCAGAAAATTTTATATTAAATATAATTTTAGCAATTAACTAATTCATTTAAAGTCTATATCAGAAATTAATAACTTTTCGGTCATATAAAGAGGAATTTCAGCATAGAAGGAAGGAATATTAGTTCTTAATATTCATAAAATGTAACCCAAAATTATCGGCGATAAAGGAAAAAAAATAATCTAGAAATATTTCAGTATTCTTTAGAATAAAAGGTCTTGGGTTTGATGCCAGGCACTGTTGACCAATGGAAAAAGAGTATAGTGTTCTTGCTTTGCAGATGGAAATCTAGTAAGATCGTTGAGAGTTTTTCGTGTTACTGCCTTGCGACTCTGGAACAGAATCCATTATTTATGAAATGCCCTCCTGAAAGAAAACATGCTGTAGATATATAAATAACGATTTTCAACCACTGGAATGATATGAGGCAGGCCTAATAGCTGAAATGATGTCAGTCAAGAAAAAATGACATGATTTAAAAATGTACGTGAGTGAATGTATGTGTTTATGTGTACATACTAGGTGAATAAAGTCAGAGAGAGAGCGTCTTCTGTTTTTTGAATAGAGCACCCTCCTACGAAGGTGGAAGTACGGCTTTTGGCTCATAGATGGCAGCATCATCTGAATCTTCCAATTTAGAGATTGAAACCAATGAATACCCATAGCATGGCTCCAAACACCCCCAGAGGTATTAATTTGCAATGGGAACATGGAGGACATTACGACCAGACATATTTTACGTACCCCAATTATCTTTAGTGAACACGACGGATCTTCGGCTAAGCCGGGATTCGAATTCACCACCTTTTGGTAACTAGAACGGCGCCCTAACCAACCAGGCCACCACAGCCTCAAAGTACATACGTAATACACACATTTAGTATAACAAAGTGTAACAATCGTAAATTAACAATCTAACAATTGTAAATTGTTTTAGAGGCATCCATTAAAACAGGCCTTTATTTTAATAAAGTGGGTCGTAATCACCTGTCACAAGAGAAGAAACAAAGAATTCATCCCAAGAATCTTGCTTCCATGGACATAAAAAGCAGAAACAATACATTCATCTCCCTCAATTTATAAGTGACTGTAATCGCGCGCGTGCGAATCTGGTACCTTCTGCTCCATAATCCTTACATTAGTTCATGGGTTATAATGTGGTAATATTAGGTCTCCGGAAAGTTCTGTCCACTCCGGTTACAATCAGTTTTAACAAATATGCGCATATTCCTGTGACACATATTTGGCTCTCTTTTTTGATCGCTAACAATGTATACACATTTTCGTCGCAGATGAACTAAAACGATGATCATTCTTAGTAGTATTAAGTGAGACGCGATCATGCACCCATGGCTACCGATAAAGTTCATTTACGCCACTGTATTTTGTACGAATTCCAACTGGAAAGAAATGCTAAAGAAGCATATAGAAATTTATTGAAAGTGTTTGATAAAGGTACAGTTTCTGGTATAACATGCAGAAGATGGTTCAAAAAATTTCATGTAGGTGATTTCGACCTTTCTGATAAGCTACGCTCTGGGTGACCATCTTTTATCAACGACGATACTGTCAAAAACATGTTAGAGCAAGATCCTTTTTTGACAACATCGGAGATTGCGGAAAGGCTTGATTCAGCTCAACAAATCATTTCCGACCATATTCGGAAACTAGGGTTTGTGTGGAAATATTCGAGATGGGTGCCACACAAGTTAATTGAGAAGAATTTGAATGATCGAATCATCATATGCACATCTTTGCTTGCACGTAACAAAATCGAAGCCTTCTTGGATCGGATCATAACTGGGGATGAAAAGTGGATTACTTATGAAAACATCATAAGGAAAAGGGCATATTGTGAACCCGGAAAACCTGCCTCCTGTACCTCTAAACCGAAGTTGAGGCTGAACAAGAGAATGCTGTGTATATGGTGGGACATTCGAGGACCAATACATTTTGAGCTGTTGAAACCAAACGAAAGACTAAATTCGGAAAGGTACTGTCAGCAATTGAATAATTTAAAAACAGCACTCCAAGAAAAGAGGCCGGCGATGTTCAATAGGAAGGACATCATACTGCTTCATGACAATGCCAGGCCACATGCTGCTTTGGGGACTCGTCAGAAAGTCGCAGAGCTAGGCTGGGAAATTCTGTAGCATCCACCATACTCCCCGGACCTAGCACCATCTGATTATCACTTGTTTCTGTCCTTACAAAATTTCTGGCACGGCAAACAATTCAAGAACGAAGAATATATCAGACAAGCACTGGTTCAATTTTTGGCCTCAAGAGATAAGACATTTTTGAAAATGGGATATACAAATTGCCATCACGCTGGCCAGAAGTCATAGATAATGATGGCAATTATATTATTCAATAAAGTTTATCCAAAGTATGAAAAAATGTATTCCTTTGTTTCATTCTAAAAACGGACAGAACTTTCCGGTAGACCTAATATATGCATATTCTACCCCAATAGTTAGAAGTACAGGAAGAAGATTGGAAAGTTTACTCTTAACATTTTTTTAAATACCAATTAGAGGTTGATTACCAAAATAGAAAGGAAGCGCTTATAGGGAATATGATTTTTTAAAATTTATTTTATTCTATTTCATTGACTTGTTCTTATGAGTTAGTTTTCAGGTATTACCAAAAGTGCGTTTTTATTTTTATTGAAAGGTGATAAAATGAAAACGAAATACTTCGCAGCTAACGCGGATCTATTTCTGAATCAACAAACGATGCGCATCAGAAAGCGTTTGCCGAAGAATAAATTATCGCACACTATAAATAATAACAATCAGCCGACGTATATGAAGCGACATTTTAGCATATTTCACTGTGATTCAGTGACATTTTAGCATATTTCACTGCATCATAATTTATAATTCCAGAGAGTTAGAGAGAAAAGTTTTTTCCCTTATATATCAATCTAGCTCCTGTTGATAATTTCTTTTCTATTTTTTTAATTTATGGAAACTAAAAATAGTTAAAAAAAACATTTGTCGCTTTGTTGCTTAATAATTCTAGCTCTAATGATATACAATCTAACAGTTTTTTTTCTTTTTTAATTTTTGTATATATATAATTTGAATAATAAATACCTTTTATTTATATTTTTACCCCAAAATACATCTTTCTTCACGTGAAAAAGTTTTTGTAATAATTTATTGAAATTGTAAAATTTTGTTCACGTTTTAGTTTCATGGTTAATAAATAAATGAATAAGAATTTCTTATAAAATATCACATTTAATACTTTATCAAGTATATTAAATTTTAATGTAATTTTTTTGCCTTATTTTGAAAAACTTTCTGAACACTATATATTAAGACATTGAATTTGATTATAACATTCAAATAAAATTAATTTTAATTTTAATACTGTTAAAAGTTTTTAAAATAAATTTTTTAGAAGCAAATATGTTTTTAAACTTTATTTAAATAGAGTATATATGTTGATAGAACTCACACATTTCGATTGCTATAAATTAATTTAAAGTTTTCCCAAAACACAAGCAAGCACAGATGGTATTTGTAATTATTCAATTCTTGACTACGTATTTATTGAGAAATATGAATATTTTAAATAACTCAAGTTTACTATCTCTTCAACAATAATCAAAAGACTCTAAATCAGAGTTGTGAATAAAAGTTTTTGAAGAGGTGATAAAATATGTAAAATAGTTAAAGACATAATTTTCGTTATAAAAAAATCAGTTATAAAAATTTGCAACATTATTATTAGAATTAAATTGATGATTATAAAACATGTTACGTGCATGTCATGATGCATTTCCTGACCCTCAAATGGCATTTGCTATAAATAAAATGGAAAAAATATTTTGCAATAAAATTTGAGTATCGAAACGATTTTGCATGCATATTAAGCCATATTCACGAGTGCGAAAAAAGAAAACCCGGTAAATTCAAAGCACACCATTCCCACATATCTTCAGGCGAAAAGGAGAAAACCAACAATCTTCTCCCGTTGTTCTTTCTGTCTGGAATCGAATGTAGGACTTTCTGATTCGATGAGACTGTTTCTAAATTAGTCTTCAAGACCATTTTTACAGGTACTTTTATTATTTAGGATAATTTTTTTTTGCAATGAGAATCAGTCGTTTCAATCGATAAAATAAATTAGGGAATTGAAAATATAAAAACACAATCTATCTGCCATTTTTTAATAGTGGTTGAAATTAAAACTGGAATTTTTCACCCCGAAGTGAGTGGTAAATAAAAATGAGTGTTAATATCTGCTAATTTTAAAATGCTAGACATATTAAGTTTTCTACATACTAGGTTGGGGAAAAAGAAATCCATTATTTTTACGTGAACTTTATGTAACTTCTTTTGGATTCGCTTTGTAAAAAGGTTTAAAACAGTTTTCATGTAGATTTTCCTGGTATTTTTGATGTTAGAACATCAAAAATACCAGGACGGAATAGACGAAACACAAATTGTACGTAACTGGTTGTTACAGTCTTATATAGGACGATAAACACCTTTCACAATTTCAGCCACCTGGTTAGCCTTTTCAGCATTATAAAAGAAAAACGAAATTGTGTCAAATTTTCTGTTTGTTGTCTTCCATTTTTAAAACCTTGTACTCATAACTGAATTAATCAAACAAAAAACCGCAAGAGAATATTTTTGTGTCAAATGTCACCTTTCCAACGAGCATAAATTTGATAGATACCTCACGAGATATCGATCACTACAGACGTCTACCGAAAAAATAATGGATTACTTTTTCCCCAACCTAATATTTTAATATACATAACCAAAGTAATTTAAGTGCATATATGATTACCGAAATAGCAAACAATTTTCAAAACACTGCTCTACAAAACAAGAAGACTTGCAAAGCCTCAAGTGGTAATATTTGGAAGTTAGTTTGTCCTATTTTGAATAGTAAACAAGATGTAGATGAAAAGGAAACGCAGAGCCTTGCATGCACAAATGTGCGCGTGGGTGTAAATGTACAATGTGATAAAAAGTACACGTACATGGTATTTTGATTTGCTCACGCGTTACAACACAACTCCATCACGCAAGATTCGCAATGCACCTGGATACTACATCTAAAGAAAAACAAACCGACTGGTAAATGACAATAGTTATTGGTAAATGACAACAGTTTTTGCAATCCACTCATTTTATATGATTCACAATTTATAAAAAAAATAAATGTATAATAGATATATTTTTATTGTGTCTGTCTATAGAATAAAACTATATATAATTAATTAATCTGTTTACATATAACTATATAATCTTTTTAACTATATATAATCTGTTTATGGTGTACAATCATATAGTATCTTTATAGTTTAGAAGGAACAAATACACTCCAAATCGCAAATTCTAAGAACAAGTTATGTGCTTACATGCAATGCATTTCCGTCTGCTGGTTTATCCAAATTGAAAAGGCGTTAAATACAGTGAATCCCCTCGTAATTTTGAGTTAAGATCAAGTGACAAAGTCAATACCAAATTTATCATTCTCTTCGCCCAACTCTCAAGCAGCAGCTCACCCTGTCCAGTGGTCAGCGTGTCTGATTACGGATGGGGAGGTCCTGGTTTCGATTCAGGTATGGACGTACTTTCTTCTTCTGTCTCTCCTGTCTGTGTCCTTTCCTTGTATGAATGGTTGCCTACCCTACAAACGGGTACCTATGGCATGTGTGTATTGAGGTAGTTGGATTCTACACCAAACTATGGTTTACTAGAAAAGTGGTGAAACGCACCCCATACTACCAGTCTAGTTGGCACTAGAAAACAACAACTCAAGCACATCAAACCAGTGCAAGAAAAATGTGACCACGAATCATTTCAGAAAACAACCATTAGTGAAAGCGCGGACTTTTGGTTTGGTCAAGTATAGAGTACATTGCCTTTCAAACACTAAAAAATACGCATTTTTAAGAGATTTAGAGTTTTT